>PVJN01054404.1:0-13415 GCA_004026805.1 Lasiurus borealis | reverse complement strand
CCATTTAGAATGGATCTTGTTTGAAGAGTGAGTGTGTTGGCCAATGTCCTCGCAGAAGGAAAGGGATAGCTGCATCCCCCCTGTGTTTGTGGCAGTTTAAACATCAAGACTTACAACAAAACTCAGTTTGCTCAACTCTGATGCCAGCAACATTTTGTAACCTTCCTTCCCCTTTATTTTTTTTCCTTAAAAAAAAAAATAAAGACAGTAAACTGCACAACTTTAGAACATATCAGGGTCTTAATTTTTTAAAAGTAAAGAAACCACTAGCACTCTGAAGCAATATATTTTGAGGGCATAAACTAAATAAAGTACTTTAAGTTGTTAAAATAAAACCGTTAATTTTAATACCAAAAGAAAATTAGCTTATGGGTTGCTTTGGACTCAAGACTGTTTCTTTGTACCTGGAAAGTGCTTGAGCACATGGACTATACTAAAATCTTAAATCATTTTTTTTTTGTTGTTCTGCTGCATGTACAGGTTTTAAAATTCAAAATCAAATTTGGTTAATCCCTTACTTAAAGCAAGAGGAGAAGCTCTTTGGGTTGGAGGAGGGAGAACAAACTTTGGGAACAAGACCTATCTGTGTTTAAAATGATGGCTTTGCCAGTATTTATAAGGTGAATGAAGGCATTGAAGTTCTCTGAGCCTAGAAACTAATGAGTAGTGTATATATATATATATATTAGTATAAAGTACATTATACTGATTCTTGAGAGGGAAATTTAGGTTGACTGACACATATTACATATAAAAAGTGTCTAGAGAACTAGACATCAGGCCGCTAATAGGTACCTGTTGGCAATGGTTTAAAAGTTAAGTAATTTAGCAGGAAAATGTAGTGTAATCATTCCCTCTAATTCCAATTGTAGGTGCTTCAGTTTAACAGTATTGGCGTCCATGAAGTGACCCCAGTGACCCCAGAGAATGACACCAGCTGTAAGCTCATGCAGCAGATGCAGGTCACTTATCCTGATGCTATTTTGAAGGTATCTGACTCATTCGTTCATATTTCTTTCGTACTTTATTTCTAAAAATCTTCTTATCTTAAAGTCATGACCTTAAACTGAGAAAGAACTTAGTACAGATACCCCACTTCCAGAAAAAAAGATTCAGAATCCTTAAATAACTATTCTAGGGTCTCACTTCTAAAAAAGGATAGAACCAGAGCAGAATCCGGACTTCCTAACTTCTAGGTCAAGACTCTTTCTAAATTATGTCACACCACCCTGCCTCTAGTTGGGTTTGTGTAATTTATTCTAAAACTCTGGTAGAGAGACTCCTAGAATATACAAGCATGAACGCAGACTTCCAGAGGAGAAAGGATAAGTAGGGACAAATAGTTGACGAATGAAGAAGGTCAGGCTCAATGACGTCATGAGGCCAATGACCTTTATATATCCCCCCATATCCATCTATCTATCTATCTATCTATCTATCTATCTATCTATCTATCTATCCATCCATCCATCTATCTACCTACCTACCTACCTACCTACCTACCTACCTATCATCTTAGGATGTATGATCTTTTCTCAATACTCATTATTAGCTATCCAGCTGAGTTATAGGAATAGACACAGATATGCTCCCATTGGTAACTAACTTCTGTAATTACACTCCTGAGAAAGGTTATGTGGCAATATTTCCCATACTTTTCTGGCTATTACAGAGGCAATTGTGGGCTAAAGGAGGTGGAGAGGGCCCATATAGAAATCCAGCTGGGTCTCTGGAGACAGTTGTCAGCCATCTGCAAGTCTTCTGCTTTGACTGAGTCTCATGTCCATCATCCTGTTTACAAACTTTAGGTCCAGTTCTATGACACATGCTTGAAAATTGCATTGTGAGCCCATCACCCAAAATCAAATAATCTTTTGTAAAGAAATATTTGTAAAGTAATATTTAAATATAAAAATTCCTTAGAGACCTTAAGGTTTACAAAACTATAGAAGAAGCCTCACTTTCTTCTAGAATGTTGATTATTTCATGGTAAAATCCAAACTATGGGCAAAATAATGAAACAAGTAAAATGTTATATGTTTTGCACCACATCCATATCAAAAGTATTTACTCAGAGATTCCCCTTAAGTATCAGAAAAAAGTATATATTAATGCAGTATTTTCTTTCTTTCTTTTTTAAGTAAATCTTTATTGTTTGGATTATGACAGATGTTCCTCTTTTTTCCCCCTATAGTTCTGCAGATTTCTCCTCTCTGTTGCTTGGGGTTTGGAAGTTTTGGAGCTGTCTGACCCAGCTGCAGTTTGTTAGGTTAAACCAGTGGTCAGCAAATTCATTAGTCAACAGAGCGGCAAACTGTGGCTCGTGAGCCACACGTGGCTCGAGAGCCACAGTTTGCTGACTACTGGTTAAGCTGCAAAAGGGCAGGCCATTCATATGCAAAAGTCGCTGTGCAAAGTTTGGGCAGGTTTGTGAATTGGGTGGGGAGCCTCACTCCCCAGTGCAGTAAACAATGATTCCTGTGCGCACTCTCACTTTCTGACCCGTTAGAGTCTGGGTCCCCAAAGTCTCACTGGAAACTGGAGTTAAGAGCAGTCAGGAGCTTGTATCTCCTTCCCAACTGAAAAAACAGCACATCCAGTTGTCAACCCAATTCACATGCCTCCGTACCTCTGTTTTTCCGTGCCTACTGGTCTCAATGTGCTTTTTTTCCCCTCTCCTTCTAGTTGTAGAACTTCTCCTCAGCCATCTTTCCCATGGTTCTGGGGGATAGTCATTTTGTCTTTTAGTTGTAGTTTTGGTGTGATTGTGAGAGGTAAAACATACAGGTGTATAATACCTTATGCCGCCATCTTGGTTTCCCTCCAGTATTTTATTATTGTATAGAAAAAATACCATTGCTTAAGAAAGATCTTACTTAGCAGTGCCATGTTTTATAAAGAGGATCCCTTTTTTCTATTCAAGGTACAAGCTGAAAACACAATCCATTCAGGTTTCCATGATCTCATCTCTGCTATCAATGAGACCAAGGGGGGTTACATATTGGAAAGTGCCAATAAACTGTTTGGAGAGAAGACTGCTCAATTCAAGGAAGTAAGTACAGCCTGTTATTGAAATGCAGGGACCTAAACCTGCAGTGAGGTCACTTTCAAAGCTGATCTCTAGGATTCATACTTGAAGGGAAAGTCAGAATTGCACAGGGCTCCCTAAAGCTCCCTAAGGCCTTGACAGTGTCCTTGTGCTCCCCCTGTTGGTACTTCTCTATACAACTGACTTCCAGAGTCATTGTTTGTAAGATCCATCTCCTTCTTATTTGCTGTCTATAATGTGAATAATGCAGTAGGACAAATAGTATTGGGTCTGGAGTGTGGGGAAGGAGGTCCACTTAGTGCTTATAATCTGCACCATTTTTTTTCCAGCAGCATTCCCTCATAGTCAACCTCTATCCTCTCTGCACCCCAATTTCAGGCCCGCCAGGCTTAATAGGGAGCCCATAATTCATAATTGCACCAAGGCTTGTTCAGCATATATTCTATGTAACCTCCTGCATTTTTCTGCTTTAAAGGAATATATCCGACTCTCTAAGAAATATTACTCTACAGAACCCCAGGAAGTTGACTTCCTAGAATGTGCAGAAGGAGCCAGAAAAAAGATTAATTTCTGGGTCGAGACTCAAACCAAAGGTAAAACCAAGGAAATATTTTCTGTCCCTTCCACTTAGAAAATTGAATCTGTTTTTTAAAACCATCCTTAAACTTAGTCCTTAATCCCTTAAAATTCATTCAACCCTAATTATTTTGGTTAATGCAACCTTATTCTTATTTAGCTTAGTGGGTATTTTAATTGAGGACAACTAATAGAAGACATATGTTTAATACTCAAATAATTAGATTTTTGATATTATAATAGAATAGAATATGACCGATGGCAGATGTTTTCAAATATAGAAAACATCAGGATTGAAATAACTGTGACGCTTTATCCACTGTGGACAAAAAACAAACAAACACAAAAAGGATTTTCTTAACTTCTTGGATTAAAACATCATTTCCAGCAATAATTTTGTGCCTAGATTGCTTAACTACCATAATGTGGGAAAAAGCACATGAACTAAGTGGTATAGAATTTAAAATATTTTTATCTCTCTGAAAGTAGTTGATCTATTTATATACTTCTCCATTTTCATTCTGGATTTTTAAACCACTGTTCTAAAACACGGACAAACTCTTGCCACAAAGGAGATGGGAAAAATGAAGATTAAAGAAGTGAAAGTAAAAATGAAGTGCAAAATTAAAGACACATGAAAGTTATGTCTTTTGAGAACAGCATAAATTTTCTCTTTAAGAATTGTACCAAATGGCTTGAAACCAGTTTGGCTCAGTGGATAGAGCGGTGGCCTGCGGACTGAAAGGCCCCAGGTTTGATTCCGGTCAAGGGCATGTACCTTGGTTGCGGGTGCATCCCCAATGAGAGGTGTGCAGGAGGCAGCTGATTGATGTTTCTCTCTCATCGATGTTTCTAACTCTATCCCTCTCCCTTTCTCTCTGTAAAGAAATCAATAAAATATATATTTAAAAAAAAAGAATTGTGCCAAATGGCTATAAATGAATATCAGTTGTATTACTAAAATGCCAAGGAGCAATTGAGGCTGATAGTTTTGCCAAATTTTATAATAATTTGAGAGAATTTTCTGTTTTATTTGTTATGATCAAACACTAGGTTTGTCACATGCACCATAAAGTTAAATAAAACTTTAGTAGATTTCAATAGCAATTGAAATTTAATTGCCTAGAGAATGTATTGAGAAGATATATTGAAACTCGTCAGAATAGAATTTTAATTGCCTGGAGAATGTATTGAGAAGATATATTGAAACTGGTAGGAATACAGTGACCTTTTTATTAGTCCTTTATCTGTCAGTAAGACTGGAGGGTGGAAGACAATGGAGACAGAATCCTAATTAGCTTACCAAAACTGTAGTCTTAGAAGATTATTAACCTCTTCACAATGGTGTTATTTTGTGTAAAATGGCACTCAGATTCATCTACTAGAGTAGCTGTGAGGATTAAGTAAAACAATCTATTTAATGGTTGAAATAATGCAGAGGAGGTATTCACTATAATGGGCTCTTTCTTAAATAACTTAAAACAAATTATCATGCTCAGATGTTTTCATTTCTGAGAACCTTCTCTAGCTCACTCCTCTATTTTTTTGTCAGAATACTATGCATTATTTAGCTCTATTATAGAATTTACCACACATTTTTCAGAACTGATTTTTAATGTCACTTCTAATAATACTCTTAGCCCCACCAAAACATTCCTCCTTGTTCAGCTCATTAATCTGCATTACTCCTTGTAAAGGTCTAGTCTAAACTTTCAAAAAATTGTCTTGAGTGAATCAATGGGTCATACCCAAAGACTGTCTAGACCAGATCTATGTGAGAAAACATGGAAAGACACTATTATCTTCCTTAAGAGACTATATTTCATTTCCAATGGAATAAAATAACTTTATGCAACTGTAAAACTGAAAAAACAATATAAAAGGAAATAAATATCTCCACTGCAAATTTGATAGTAATTCTAAATTTTTAATGCATTACTCCTTCATTTCCCCTTGAATTTTGAAAACCTTGTGAGGAACTTGCTGTGATATTTACTTATGCTTTAAATAAATGGAAAAAGAAAACTTGAGCTTGAAGATCAGCATCTCTGTAGAGTTTGCCAAATGTGTCTTCTGAGTTAAGTGGCAATGCAAAAGATTCAAGAAATTATAGCAATTTCACAATTTTTGATAATGAGACCTAAACAGACATTTTCTTTTCCTTCTTTTTTTTTTGTAGGTAAAATTTCAAACTTATTACCCAAAGGTTCTGTAGATTCAGACACCAGGATGGTCCTAGTGAATGCTGTCTACTTCAAAGGAAAATGGAAAACTCCTTTTGAGAAGAAATTAAGTGGGCTTTATCCTTTCCGTGTGAACTCGGTATGAGACAACAAGACAGATTTTCCTAACATGTTTTGTAGGTTCTTAGACAAGACAGAGAAAGAAAAAATAGAGACTACTTGTTAATGTCACTACCTGATGTGCTAGTTATAACTTATGGACATTGATAAACTCTTTCTAGTTACTGAATACCACTCAGTAATTTTATAAGGTCATAGGAGTAATGATAAAAAACCATAGGCTTTACACTTAAATCTTAGATTCAAATGTATGCTCTACCACTTAGTTATATTCCATGAATTCCATTTTCTAATCAGCAAAACTTGGATAATAATAATATCAAACTCCAGGAGTTATTGTAAGGATTCAATGAGGTTTAGTAGAGTTTTTGGCCCATGATAGATAATAATGTTTTAGCATTGTTACTATTGTCCATAATGGGTATAATCTTGAAAAAGGTAATAAGATCAGAATATTGTATACAAACAATTTATTTTGTTGATTTAAAAAATATATTTCTTAAACACTAAAGCAGAACTCATTCTCTTTTATGTTAAATTGTCTCTTGAGTATTAGTATTAACTTTCATATTTTATTCTTTAATTATTTTAGACTCAGCGTAAATCTGTACAGATGATGTACTTGCATGAAAAACTGAACATTGGATACGTAGAAGACCTAAAGGTTCAGATTCTAGAACTGCCATATGCTGGAGATGTCAGCATGTTCATATTACTTCCAGATGAAATAGCTAATGTGTCTACTGGCTTAGAGTCGGTAAGCCATTCCAACTTTAGTTGTTTTAGACTTCTGGGCCTAAATTTGCTTTTTAATGATGAATATGTATATACCTTAGGAAATTGTGTGCAAATTTCTTACATGAATATGTGAATTGGTTGATAAGAAGTGTGGTTTATCTCAAACTTTCATTCATTTTATGTCATACCTATTACCTTCTTGCAAAAACTTTACCAATTTATTAAACTTTTACATCACCCACATTAGAGTAACGTTAAAGTCACTGATTTTTAACCTTAGACTTAGAAGTTGTTTTCCTTCTTTTCTAAGCACCCACTGTGTTTTTGTTTTTTAACTTTTGGATTTGTAGCTGGAACGTGAACTAACTTATGACAATCTCAAAAACTGGATCAGCAAAGACACAATGGCAGAAGATGATGTTGAGGTGTATTTCCCCCAGTTCAAATTAGAAGAGCACTATGAACTCAAACCCATTCTGAGAAACATGGGCATGAATGATGCCTTCGTCAAGGGCCAGGCCAATTTCTTAGGAATGTCAGAAGGAGATGAACTGTTTTTGTCTGAAGTGTTTCATCAAGCCACTGTGGACGTCAATGAGGAGGGCACTGAAGCAACTGCTGGAACCGGAGCTATCATGTCGGGGAGAACTGGCCATGGAGGCCCACAGTTTGTGGCCGATCATCCTTTCCTCTTCTTTATAATGCACAAAACAACTAAGACCATTCTCTTTTTTGGGAGATTTGTCTCACCCTAAAATTGGAAGTTTCTGTTTCTGTACAGAATTTTGTAGCATGAGGTATAAGCCTCAGAATTGATATAAGTACCAAAAATGTAGAGACTTTTTCGATGTGTTTCTGTGTTCTGAACAATTTCTACTACACACTAGATATAAATATAGAAATAATCAGACAACTGTCAATCATAACATTGTAAGCCTATTAATTGGTTTCCTAAAATGGGATGATATTGAATTTAGTTCTCCCTTATTTTTTGTTTATTTTATAGCATGAGTTTTATTATATTATTTATTATTTTATATAATTTTATTATTGTTAACTGTCTATTTAATGTAGCTGATACAGTTACAGAAAACAGGTGATTGGCTATATTTCTTTCTAAGGAAGCGCATTTAGTTGTTTTTATGAGGAAGGATGAGTAGGTGTCTTTGCATCCCTTTCTATGATAAAAGCCTAAAAGATAGCATTGAACAACAAGCAAATGTACATTATGTACATTTATAATATTATATATCACATAGATGTGACTGTAACTGATGTAAGATTACAAATACACAATAAATAAATATATTTCCATACAATCATTTGTTTGTTGCAATTTTATTAGATCTTTGGATCATGAGACTTGTTATAACTTGATTGCCAGAAAAGAATAAAGGAGCCAAGGAGTTAACCACCACTTTTACACAGAGCCCCACTCTTGGGATTGAATGGAGTTGTGTGAAAAATGGTTTAGAGCTGCCTTGAAAAGGTGTAGCAATTCAGAGGGATGGTCAGCATCCTTTGGACACTGATGTTTAAACCTCAAGAACATCAGGAATAAGTGCCAAATCCAGTGGTTCATACATAGAATCATAGTCATTGATCTGAGAATTCAAAGGAGTTAAGATGGGCTGGTGACAGAGCAGGAGTGGAAGCACAAGAGATCCTCTTTAAAAAAAATATTTTTATTGATTTTGGAGAGGAAGGGAGAGCGTGGGAGAGAGAGAAACATCAATGTTGAGAGAAAATTTGATCAGCTGCCTCTTGCACATTACACTAGAGATTGCTCCACATTGAGGATTGAGCCTGCAACCTGGGTTTATTGCCTGACTGAAAATCGGGCTGTGACCTCCTGGTTCATAGGTTGATGCTCAACCACTGAGTCACACTAGTCAGGAAAGCTTCTTTCAGTCTGCAGGCTGACGCTCTATCCAAACCGGTTTCAGCAGGAAAGCTTCTTTTAATGATGTTTGTTCCAAATAGCACTCAATGCTTTTGAGTGGGTTAGAGATAGAATTTAACATAATTTAAGACCTAGGAACTAAGATATCTAAAGCTTAGGGAATCTGAACTGGGTTGAGAGTCTGGTTACATAAGTGTGGCTAGATGCTGAAAATGTATCGCAGATTCCACACTCCCTATGATGAAAGGGAGGCAGGGGTAGATGACCCATGGAGCATGATGGTTAAATAGGCGGCCTCAGGACTGACTATATGCAGCTAAATCTCAGCTCTATCACTTTTGAGTTGTCTAACCATGGATGGGGAATGGTGTTTTGCTATGCTTCCTCTCTTTCAGTGTAAACTATAGAAAATAATGCTTTTCTTAAAAGGTTGCTATGAATGTTAAATGAATTCATGCGTAATAAGCAATTAAAATAATTTTTGGTGCATACAGTATTTAAAAATACTAGTGATTATGATTATTATCTTTGTATGTAATAAACTGTCTCTGGTTTTATTTACTTACTGTCAGCTGATCAAACAGAATCTCTGAAAATTATTTAGTTAAATAATTTTTAAAGCTTGAATTGTGCTTTATTTTCTCTAAGACATTCTTGAAAATTAGAGTTTCTTTGTGCATTCTCTCACTTTTAGATTCATGTGTCTATGTACCTTCATAATGCATTCAGCAAGGCAATAAGTTGAGTCCTTTTTTAAAAAATTTAATAAATCTTCATTGTTCAGATTATTACAATTGTTCCTTTTTTTACCCACATAGCTCCTCTCCATGCAGTTCCCACCCTACCCTCTGCCCTTACACCCCCCAAACTGTCCTCATACATAGATATGCGATTTTTTTCCAGTCTCTTCCTGCACCCTCCACACTCCTTTACCCCTGAGAATTGTCACTCCACTCCCTTTCTATACCCCTGATTCTATTATATTTACCAGTTTATTCTGTCCATCGGATTTTTTATTCACTTGATTTTTAGATTCAGTTGTTGATAGATATGTATTTGTTGTTCATAATCTTTATCTTTACCTTTTTCTTTTCCTTCCTATTCTTAAAGAATACCTTTTAGCATTTCATATAATACTGGTTTGGTAGTGATGAACTCCTTTAGCTTTTTCTTATCTGTGAAGCTCTTTACCTGACCTTCAATTCTGAATGATAGCTTTGCTGGATAGAGTAATCTTGCTATTCATCACTTTAAATATTTCTTGCCACTCCCATCTGGCCTGCATAGTTTCTGTTGAGAAATCAACTGACAATCATATGGGTGCTCCCTTGTAGGTATAACTAACTGTTTTTCTCCTGCTGCTTTTAAGATTCTCTCTTTGTCTTTTGCTCTTGGAATTTTAATTATGATGTGTCTTGGTGTGGTCCTCTTTGGATTCTTTTTGTTTGGTGTTCTGTGTGTTTCCCGGACTTGTAAGTCTATTTATTTCACCAGGTGGGGGAAGTTTTCAGTCATTATTTCTTCAAATAGATTTTCAGTAGCTTGCTCTCTCTCTTATTCTGGCACCCCCATAATTCAGATATTGGTATACTTGAGGTCGTCCCAGAGGCTCCTTACACTATCTTCAAATTTTTGGATTCTTTTTTCTTTTTTTTTTCCTTCTTTGTATTTCAACTCTTTGACTTGATTCTTGTGTTCCTCTAGTCTGCTGTTAGAACACTGTATAATATTTTTTTGTTTCATTCAGTGTATTTTTAATTTCTAGTTGGTCCTTTTTCATATCCTTGAGGGTCTCATTAAATTTATCGGCCTTTTCTAGGAAATTCTTAAAAAACCTTATAACCGTGGTGTTGAACTCTAGATCCAGTCATTTGTTTTTCTCCATTTCTTTTGTTTTTGATCTATTTATTTGTATCCACATTTTGCCTGCTTCCCTGAGTTAGTAGAGTAGCTTTGTGGGGTGTTCTGTATGGCCCAGTGGCTCAGCCTCCCAAGTTACCTAAGGTGGACATTTGGTGCACCCCTTTGTTGATTGTGTGTATAACCTTGTTGTAGTTAAATCTTGATTGTTATTGGTATCACTGGGAGGAATTGATCTCCTTGTCAATTGGCTGTGAGGCTTAGCTCTGTATACACCAGGAGAATTTCTGTGTGGAGACACCCTTATGGGACAAGACTTGCAAAATTGCAAAAAGTGTGTGCTCAGCTTAGATGGGGTGGAGCTCAGAGTCGGGCAGAGAGCCTTGGCTTCCTGTCAATCCTGCCCTATGAGACCCCTGGGTCTCAGTGTCTCTGAGTAATTGCTGTAAGCACCTCTGAGAGAGAGCTGCCCTCGAGTTTTGCCCACTGCTAGACAGTCCAGTTTCTACAGAAATAAGTCTGGGTTCCCAGGATCTCACCTGGATCTGGAGTTCAGCACAGTCGAGAATTTCTGTCTCCCTCACTCCTGCTTTAGAAAGCCAGCCGTGCACTCAGTCGCCTGTGCACTCAGCAGTCAGTCCTCTCTGCGCATGCATGCCTCCAGACCTCTGCCTCCACAGCTCTCCTTAGTCTCAGGGTGCTTTCTCTTTTCCTGACAGTCTAGCTTCTCCCTGAATGAATCTGGGTTCCCAGAAACTTGTCCAGAATTGGAGTTCAGCACAGGAGGTAGCTTCCATCTCCTTCCTGCTTTAGGAAGCCAGACACACACTCAGCTCCCCATGCACTCAGCTGCCCGTCCTCTCCACACGCTTGCGCATCTCCATACCTCAGCTTTTTGCAGGTCCTCTGATTCTCAATGTGTTTTCCTCTTTCCTTCTAGTTGTACAATTTCCACTCAGCCAGCCTTATGTTTCTGGATAGTGTTCGTTTTGTCTTTTAGTTGTAGTTTTGATATTGTGCAAGGCAGTAGTTCAGGTGTTTACCTATGCCACCATTTTGGTTTTCAAGTTGTGAGTCTTAAGATATTCATATTGCACTGTCATTATTGAGTTAGGGTCTGAGTGTAGAATTCTAAGTTCAAAACACTTTTCAGCATGGTAGGGTATAATTTTATTATCTTCTGGCACCAAAGTTGCTGAAGGGAAAGTTGGGGTCAAGATCATCCTTACTCCTTGTAGTTCTATTAATTTTCTTTTTGTTCTTGGTAATGTTCTTGAAATTTCATTGCACTGAGTACTTTTTAAATGGGTTTAAAAAAATAATCGGGTTCATCAGCAGCTTTATTCCATCTGGAAGCTTGTATCTTGCTTCAGTTCTGGGAAACTCTCAGCCATTGCTATGAACTGAATGTTTGTGTCCTCCCCAACCCCATACATATGTTGAAACTCTAATTCCCAATGTAATGATATTTAGAGGTAGGGCATTTGGGAGTTAGGATTAGGTTAGATCATGAGGGTGGAGTCCTTATGATGTAATTAGTGCCCTTATAAGGAGATGAAGGAACAGAGCTTCCTTTCTCCAGGTGACAACATGGAGAAGAGACAGCTGTCTGTGAACCAAGAAGATAGTCCTCACCAAGAACTCAACCATACCAGTCTGATCTCCAGACTCCAAAACAGTCAGAAATACTCTTGTTTAATCTGTCCAGTCAATGGTATTCTATTATAGCAACGCAAACTGAATAAGACACAGCTATTAGCCCCTCAATCTCTCTGCCCCACTCCACCTATTTTCTTTTTCCAGACTCTTATTAGAATAACATTGATTCACCTGGAGTTTTCCTGCTTTTCTCCCTTCCTTCCTTTCTTCCTTCCTTCCTTCCTTCCTTCCTTCCTTCCTTCCTTCCTTCCTTCCTCCCTTCCTTCCCTCTTCCTCTTTTTTTTGCACACTGAATGAATTTATGTTGTCTAAACATCAAATATAAAAAAAAAACTAGAACACTCTCCCTCCCACCCTCCTTCCCTATTCATTTATTTCCTCTCCCTCAACCCCCCTAATAATATCTGTATGTATTGCTAAACATACATAGGGTAGGCCATAAATAAGAACAATAAACAATAAAACCATGCTAATAATACATTGTTAACTTAGGATACTAATACCTCTTCCTCCACCCTCTAAACAGGCACCAGAATAGTGAACAACCATGTTGTTGTTTTTAGTGTAGGTAATCTATTTGTAAGAATTTTAATCAAGAAGTAAGTGAGAAAGGAATCTGGTGAAGGTTTGGGGGAAAATAAGTAAAACTTAGCCTGTGACTTTAGAGAGATGAAACAATGTTTTGGCTGTTTCAGCCACATCTACATTGATAGATTTAATGGATTATAACTGGAGTGTCTTCATGCTGTGCTGAGAGGTGGACTACTGTCTGTCACGATGGACATTCCCTCTATCTAGAGCCTCCATATGATACTTGCAGCTAAGAATAGTTTGGAGGCATCCATGGATAATAATATCTGCTCACCACACTTTAGACAGGCATCACAGAACTTCCCATCACAAGTCACACTCCCTAGTGAAATCCATAGGAACATTCTGCTCTAGGTTGCATACCAACCTTCAAATACCAAATTCTGAGCCAATTTACCAGAATGTATGTGTGCCCTTAGGCAGAGAAAAATAAAAACCTCATGCAGGAAAACGTGCCAAGTACATTATAAATAGGCTCCTCCTTTCCTTTCATCCCTTTTGGATTGTTCTCTCCATTCCCACTGCTCTCTTCACTCGCTCCTGCATTCCCCCAAGCTATGCAGCTGTGATAGAAAATAAAACTATACCCTATTATCTTCCTTTCCAGTAAATACGGTGGAGAAGTGAGGGGAACATTTATAAGGAGAAACAAAAGGGAACTAGAAACTGATGAAGCAATACCAGACTCAGTAACTGATCCATACCCTTTGTGCCTGGGGCAGGGAGATGGACATCC
>PVJN01054403.1:0-13415 GCA_004026805.1 Lasiurus borealis | reverse complement strand
GGATCTTATGCACTATTGATAGTATATTTGCATTGTGGATTCAGCATTTGATAACCTACTTTGAAGAAAAGGCTATTTTTTAAAAATATATATTTTATTGATTTATTACAGAGAGGAAGGAAGAGGGATAGAGAGTTAGAAACATTGATGGGAGAGAAACATTGATCAGCTGCCTCTTGCACACCTCTTACTGGGGATGTGCCCACAACCAAGGTACATGCCCTTGACCAGAATCGAACCCAGGATGCTTCAGTCCACAGGCCAATGCTCTATCCACTGAGCCAAAATGGTTATGGCAGGCTATTTTTATTTTATGCAGAAATCTGACATGACTTGATTGAGCATCCCAAGAACCTATAAAAATAGGGCACATATTCCCGAAGATGAAAAATGTACTCAAGTTAAATACAAAATGAATATTAATAAGATGCTTCTCTTTCAAATGCCTTTCCTGTTTTACTCTCCTTCATGAGTCAGTGGTCCTTAAGCTGAGTTTTGAATAGTTTTTATAGCCTTATCTTTAAAATCAATATATATAAAAGCCTAAGCAACCGGCCGACTGGCCAATCATTTGACAGAGTAGTAGCTATGATGCACACTGACCACCAGAGAGCAGACGCTCAATGCAGGAGCAGAAACCACTGGCATGAAAACATGGAACAAAGATGAATCTCAGCGAAAACTGGGCAGAGGGGAGGGCAGGAAGTGATTAACCTGAGAGCTTATATGCATGCTAGAGGCCCAGTGCACAGATTCATGCACCAGTGGGATCCCTTGTCCTGGCCTGTACCCTCTAGGAATCTGAAACCCCTTGGGGAATGTTGGGGAGCTGATTTTGGCTTGATTCCCACAGGCCAGGCCGAGGGAATTGTGCACTAAGCCTCTAGTATTATACATAAAAATTTATATATCCTATGAGAATCTTTACACTATATTACATTAATTCTTGTATTTGCTGAAATGTGCTTATTCTTGCTATGCCACATAAATTCAATTGTGGAAAATGGAAATGCTTTAAAATACCACATTCTGGTGTAAAGTGTTTTGATAAATCTTTGGGGGATATTAGTTTGCCTTTAATAACAAGTCCAAACCTGTGCCTACTGGACTTCTCCAGTGGAAGCAAAGATTGCACATTGCTATGAAAAAACAGTATTGTTCCGTGGCTGATGTATGTCAAATGAAGAATAGCTCTGTAGCACAGGAGGGAGGAGCTGGAGGAGAAGGACAAAATAGCCATTCAAAGGTGATAACTGCTTTTTTCCCTGAAATATATATATATTTTTTCTAAACTCAAAGAAGAAAGTGGGTTATTTTTCACTCCTTCTCTCCCTAGACTTTACAAAATGTAGCTGCTCTGTTGTCAAGTTGGAAAATTAGAGCTATGATTACCTTTAAAAAGTTTTACTTGTCAAAATTTCTTCCCAGCATGTAAAACCCCCCTTTGTAGTATGCCTCACCCTGCATTTTTTTTCTATAAGACATACCACAGAGAGCACCTTGTCCAAGAGAGTCAACATCAATGCTTTTCATACTATGCCATTGATTCTAAGAACTTTCTACTTTATTTTCCACTGGGCAAATCTTAGCTACTCTTTGGAGTATGACAAATGCAATTTGATTCTGAATTAGCCAAATGGAAACAGAGAATTATATAGATTTGGGAATAGTTCTACAAAGTAAATTGAAATTCAATGGGTGCTTGTACCTATTGATATGTTTAAGAGCATGCCAATAAAATACAGTTTATAAAAGGTATGGCTACAAAGAAATATAAAAAAATATTTCAAGCTTAATTGGTAATAAATTGAAACTGACTATCAATATGATACTGTTTTAATAGAAAAAAAGGAGCAAAGTAGGAATAGTCTAGGTTTTTATCCACTGACTCAAAGTACCTCTGTCCTTCCAAGTTTTTCCTTTTAGCAGTACCTCAGTAAATTTGGCTTCCCAGAAATTTATTGTTCCTGTCCTTTACTCACTACTGAGGTCTGATTTTAGAAATAAGGTATATTAGAAAGATTCTGGAAACTAGGATATGAACTAAGACATTAGTTTAAGACATGGTTTGCTTTTTACTATGTATATTTAAACCAGTGGTATGCTGCTCAATATCTAAGAGCTGACTCTTAAGAAAAATAAAAGTTTGAAGTGTATGATTTCCTTGCTGTATATAATGCTACTGTGGCCAGTTTCTAGCTAGCAACATGAGGTCACTGAATGTAAAGTTGCCAAGATATATGGGCAATATGGTAGAAGCTGGATTTCCTCACATGACTGCCTTCGACAGCTAAAGATCACTGTTCGAACACTTCCCCAACCCCCCCTGTAAAACTGGATTAATAATTTGTGTGTTGCAGATAATTGAAATGATTAAAGGAACAAACTATTTGCATCTCTAGATCATCTGAGAAATTAATTAAAATTAAAGATCAATACTGAAAGTCCATTTGAATTTTTAGTCAACATTTCTGCAATGCCCAGACCAAAAAAAGTGCACTCATATCACATTTATGAGTACAAAACAACTGGGAAGAAAATTAGTAGAATGGAAGATTTTGAAAAATTTTTTTAATTGTTTTTGAGTAATGACAATACAAAACAATTGAAAATTTTCTGGTAACACATGTATCTAAAAAATAAAACATTTTTTGGATCTTCAAAAAATGGCAGTGGAATAGATGGATGTGTCTGGAGCCTTGTGGTGGAGCAGACAGAGAGAACAGCTGAGGGTCAAACTGGGAGTGTTTGCTAGCAAGTTAAGGGACAGTTATCCTCCAGGAGAAGGTGGGTGACTTCTGGATGGGGCTACCCTCATCAGGCAGTCCACTGCCACAGGGTTTGTTCTCCCGGAGCCACCAGGGCGAATGTGGAGACTGCGCCATCTTGAAGGGGAAAGTGGATGTTTATGGCAGCCTGAAAAGCTACAGCTGAGCACCCACCAAACAGCTGTGAGACCTAGAACACCATCCCCAGTCAGCGCAAACAACTCAGATTCAGAGGAGCTCTACACTCCATGTGCTGTGAGAACTGGACTGGGGGAAAGCTGCATCTAGAAAAATCCATGGCCATTGGGCAGGGCATGATCCCTGAGTGTGGAAGAGGGCCCTCAGAGCTGTTAACAGAGGGGAGCTCTAGAAATGAACCCATTTTGATCTGAGGCAGAAGGGCAGCCTGGGAGTTATTAAAGCATACCAGCTGCTCTATCAAGAGTGGGGAAGGGGGAATATACTCTTTCCTCTTCAGATCCTTGCTTCTGATTGCTAAGCCCAATACATAGGATCACCCAATTGGAGACATCCTAAGAGACTACAGGGGAAAGTTGTTTTTATAGAACCTGGGGATCAGAGCATGGAATAATCATCAGATAACTAGCTCTGAGGCAACCCACTCCCATAAACCAGTATTGAGTGCCACAGAGAAAGCAGAATCTAAGCACAGGCTAGAGAGGACCTATAGTTTCAGAGGTCAATTCTGAAACACCTCCACCCAGGGGATGACTCACAAACAGACTCTTGCGTAATCACAAAAGAATAAAGAGATTAAGACACACCACCTACTTAAAAACCGAGACTAGCTTACAACACTGAGCATCAGTGGAACGCAGGGAACTGCAATACCATCCTAACTGAGAAACAGGCATGCCAAGCAGAACAATAGAGGAAGTGAATGATCTCCACTACCAGCACATTCTATTCTTTAATTTTTAATTTTAATTTTATTTTATATTTGTTCACCTTTTAATTAAAAAACTAATTTTTTCCCTTTTTTCCTCAATTGATTTTACCTTTTTAATAATTACATTTTTATTTTTGACTAGTATTATTACTACTATTATTTTACCTTTTTGAAAAATAGAAGTGTCATTTTATTTTCTCTTTATTTTAGAGTTCTTTATTCTATTTCAACTTTTCTTTAGCATCATTTTACTCTCTCAACTCTACCTTTATGCCAACACTTTCTTCCTAAATGTTCCTGTTTTGTTGTATTGTTTCTCTTACTCTTTTCCTACTTTAGATTTTCCCTATTCTTTGTTTTTACCCCATTAAAATTTCACACCACTTACATATCTAATTTTGAATCCCTTACTCCAAGTCCATACACACCTCTCTCTTCTCTTTCTTCACCATCCAAAAAATATTTTTTCTCTATGTCCTTTGGTTGTTGTTTGCTTAAACATTGATTATATCAATTTTTTATACTTTTTTGTGAGATTGTTTTTTCTTATTCTACTTGTTTTATTTTACTTTTTGTTCACTTTGCTTTTTATCTCTGTTTACCCTCACTTCCCTTGATATTAGTTGTTATTTATAGTTTGTATTAATCTCCAGGTACATGTTGCCAAAATTTGTTGGGATTAGTGGCCGTTTTATTGGAGTTTTCTCCTCATATATATAATTTGTTCCCCTTTTCTTTCTTATTCTCTTTATTTTCTTTCTTACTTATTTCTTCTTCTTCTTTCTTTCCCCTCTGTTTTCTCCCTTCTCCTAATTTCATTTGGAACTTCCTTCTTTTCCTTTTTTCCTCTTAATTTGTCCATCACTGATGGTCACTTTATTTGTGGTTATTAACATCATGAATACATTTCTGCTCATAGCACTGTGTGTTGCACCTTATTGCATTGTATTTTGTACTTCTAAATCAATGCAGGAGAGAGAACTACATAACCAGAAAGGGGGAAAAAAAAGACCATGGGTAGACAAAGAAACAGTCCACATATGAAAGAAAAGCAAGCATCACCAGAAAAGGAAGTAAATGAAATGGAGGCAAGCAACCTGCCAGAGAAAGAATTTAGAGAAATGGAAATAAGGTGGCCAAAAAGAATGGAATACAAATTTGACAATATGAGTAAGAACCAAGAGGAAATGAAGAAGAACCAGGAAGAAATGAAGAATAATCAAGAAGAAATAAAAATGACAGCGCTGTGTAAAGAACTCAATAGCAAGCATCAAAAGTAGAATAGAAGAAGCAGAGGACTGCATCAGTGAGCTAGAAGACATGGTAGAAAAAAATACCCAAGTATAGCAGCTTCTAGAAAAAAAAATTAAAAAGTAAGAGAAGAGCCAGAGGGAATTTTGGGATACCATGAAACAAAACAACATCTGCATAATAGGAGTTCCAGAAAGTGGAAACTGAGCAAGAAATAGAAAATCTGTTTGAAGAAATAATGAAAGAAAACTTCCCTGATATAGGGAAGAAACAAAGCACACAAATCCAAGAAGCTCACAGAATCCCAAGCAAAAGGAACCCCAAAAGACCGACACTAAGGCACATTATAATTAAACTGGCAAACACCAACGACAAAGTAAGAATCTTAAAGGCAGCCAGAGATAGACAGAAAGTTACCTACAAAGGAACCCCCATCAGACTACCAATTGATTTCTCAACAGAAACTCAACAGGCCAGAAGGGAATGGAATGAAATATACAAAGTCATGTAAAGGAAGAGTCTGAATCCAAGAATACTGTACCCAGCACAGCTTTCAATCAAAACTGAAGGTGAAATCAGGAGCTTCAGAAACAAAAAAGGACTAAGGGAATTTATTACCACCAAACTATCAATGCAAGAAATGTTAAAAGGTCTGCTGTAAAAATAAAAAAAAAAAGAAATAGGAAGCAAAGAAAAAACACAGGGATGAAATATAAAAATGGTGACAAATAAGTACTTATCGATAACAACTTTAAATGTAAATAGATTAAATATCCCAATCAAAAGATATAGGGTAATGGATTGGATGAGAAAACATGACCCATATATTTGCTGTCTACAAGAAACTCACTTCAGAAAAAAAGATGCACACAGACTGAGGGCGAAGCAATGGAAGACGGTTTTTCAGGCAAATGGAAATGAAAAAAAAAAAAAGCTATGGTTGCAATACTTATGTCTGAAAAATTAGATCTCAAACTGAAGGACATAACAAGAGATAAGGAAGGCCACTTCATAATGCTAAAGGGAACAATCCAAAAAGAAGAAATAACTATGTAAACATATACACACCCAATACAGGAGCATCTAAATACTTAAAAAAACCCCTAGAGGATATCAAGGGAGAGATTGACAGCAATGCAATCATAGTAGGAGGCTTTAATACCCCACTATCACCCCTGGACAAATCCTCAAAACAAAAAATCAGCAAAGAATCATTAATTCTAAATGGCTCACTAGACCAGATGAAATCAATTGACATCTTCAGAACATTTCACCCCAAAGCCAAAGAATATACATTCTTCTCCAGTGCACATGGGTCATTTCCAAAGATATACCATGGGATGGGTCATAGGCAAAGTCTCTTTAAATTCAAGAAGATAGAAATAAGCCGAGACCGGTTTGGCCCAATGGATAGAGCGTCAGCTTGCGGACTGAAGGATCCCGGGTTCGATTCTGGTTGGGGGCATGAACCTTGCTTGCAGGCACATCTCCACTGTGGGGTGTGCAGGAGGCGGCTGATCAATGTCTCTCTCTCATCAATGTTTCTGACTTTCTATCTCTCTCCCGTCCTCTCAGTAAAAATCAATAAAATATATTTAAAAAAGGGACATAGAAATCATATCAAGTATTTTCTCAGATCACAGTGGCATAAAACTGGAAATCAACTACAATAAAAACAATACAAAGAAATCATGGAGACTAAACAGCATGCTATTAAACAACGAATAGGTAACCAGAGAGATCAAGGAAGAAATAAAAAACATCATGGCAACAAATGACAAATGAAAACACAATACAAAATTTATGGGACACAGTGAAAGCAGTCTTGAGAGGGAAATTCATAGCTTTACAAGCCTACTGCAAAAAAAAAAAAAAACAAGAAATAATGGTAATAAATTACATAACTCTACAACTCAAAAAGCTAGAAAGAGAGCAACAAGAAAAGCCCAGTGTAAGCAGAAGGAAGGAAATAGTAAAGATTAGAGTGGAGATAAACTACGTAGAGACCAAAGAAACAGTTCAGAAGATCAACAAAACCAAGAGCTGGTTCTTTGAAAGGATTAACAAGATTGATGGACCTCTAGCCAAGCTCACTAAAAAGCAAACAGAGAAGACCCAAATAAATAATTCAGAAATGAAAGAGGAGAAAATAGCAACAGACCCCTCCGAAATACACTGGATTGTTAAAAAATACTATGAACAACTCTATTCCAACAAACTGGAGAAAGTGCACATATTATTAGAAAAATATAACCTTCCAAAACTCAATCAGGAAGAATCTGAACATCTCAATAGTCCAGTAACTATGGAAGAAATTGAAGCAGTCATCAAAAAGCTTCTAGCAAACTAAAGCCCGGGACCAGATGGCTACACGGGAGAGTTTTACCAAACATTCAAGGAAGAATTAAAATCTATCCTCCTCAGACTATTCCAAAAAATTAAAGAAGAAGGAACACTTCCAAACACCTTCTATTAAGCCAGCACCATCCTAATACCAAAGCCAGATAAAGACAACACAATGAAAGATAATTACAGGCCAATATCCCTCATGAACATAGATGCCAAAATCCTCAACAAAATTCTAGCAAATCGAATCCAACAGTACGTCAGAAAGATCATACACTATGACCAAGTAGGGTTTATCCCAACAATGCAAGGATGGTACAGTATCTGCAAATCAATAAATATGATATATCATATAAACAAATTGAGAGATAAAAATCACATAGTCATATCAATTGATGCACAAAAAGCATTTGAGAAAATCCAACACCCAAATAAAAACTCTCAGCAAGTTGGAAATAGAAGGTTCATATCTCAACATCATAAAAGCAATCTATGATAAACCCAAAGCAAACTTCATACTCAATGAGTAAAAACTAAAACCATTTCCCCTAAGAACAGGAACAAGACAGGGATGCCCATTCTCCCTACACCTGTTCGACATATTACTGGAAGTGTTAACCATTGCAATTAGACAAGAAAAAGAAATAAAAGGCAACCAAATTAAAAAGAAGAAATAAAGCTGTCCTTATCTGCAGATGACATGATACTGTACATAAAAAACCTGAAGGACTCTATCCAGAAAACAAGAGAATTAATAAATGAATTTAGCAATGTAGCAAGATACAAAATTAATGCAAAGGAATCTATGGCATTTGTATACACTAATTGTGAACTTTCAGAAAGAGAGACCAAAAAGCAATCCCATTTACTATCACACACCAAAAATTAAGATACCTAGGAATAAACTTAAACAATGAGATAAAAAACCTATACATTGAAAACTACAGGACACTGAAAAAAGAGATAGAAGAAGACCTAACAGATGGGATAGCATACCATGCTCATGGATTGAGAGAATCAACATCATTAAAATGTCCATACTATCCAAAGCAATCTATAGATTCAATGTACTACTCATTAAAATATCATTGACATATCTCACAGACCTAGAAATAACTTCAAAAATTCATCTGGAACAAAAAGACCCTGAGTAGCCATAGCAATCCTGAGAAAGAAGAATAAAGTAGGTGGGATATAAGTTCCAGATTTCTAGCTGTATTACAAAGCAATTGTTCTCAAAACAGCCTGGTACTGGCGCAAGAACAGACACATAGACCAATGGAATAGAATAGAGAATCCAGATATTGACCCAAACCACTATGCTGGAGGAATATTTGACAAAGGTGGCATGAACATACAATGGAGTCAAGATAGCCTCTTCAATAAATGGTATTGGGAAAATTGGACAGATACTTGCAAAAAAATGAAACTGGACCACCAACTTACATCATACACAAAAATTTACTCAAAATGGATATAAGATTTAAACATAAGAGGGAAAACCATAAAAATACTAGAAGAATCCACAGGCAGCACAATCTCAGACATATGACGAAAGAACTTCTTCACTGATACTGCTCCAAGGGCAATGGAAGGTAAAGAAAAAATAAACAAATGGGACTACATCAAAATAAAAAGCTTTTGCACAACAAAAGAAACCATCAACAAAACAACAAGAAAAAACACTGCATGGGAGAACATATTTGCAAATATTATGACTGTAAAGGTTTAATCTCCAGCATCTACAGCCAACTTATACAACTTAATAAAAGGAAGATAAATGATTAAATAAAAAAATGGGCAATGGATCTAAATTGAACTTTTTTGAAAGAAGTCAGAAGGAAGAACAAGAGACACATATAAACATGCTCAAAATCACTAATTATCCAAGAGATGCAAGTCAAAACGACAATTCGATACCATCTCACACCTGTCAGAATGGCAATCATCAACAAATTAACAAATGACAAGTGTTGGCGAGGATGCGGAGAAAAAGGGACCCTTGTGCACTGTTGGTGGGAATGCAGACTGGTACAGCCACTGTGGAGAACCGTATGGAGTTTCCTCAAAAAACTAAAAGTGGAACTCCCATTTGACCCAGCAATCCCACACCTAGGAATATATCCTAAGAAACTAGAAACACCAATCAGAAAATATTTATGTACCCCTGTGTTCATAACACACAATTTGCAATAGCTACAATTTGAAAACAACCTGGATGCCCATCTGTAGATGAGTGGATTAGAAAACTATGGTACATCTACACAATGGAATTCTATGCTGCCATAAAAAAAGAAGGAATTTTTACCATTTGCTGCAACCTGGATGGAACTGGAGAGCATTATGCTAAGTCAAATAAGCCAGTCAATGAGAGAAAAATACCACATAATCTCACTCATGTATGGATAATAAAGAACATTATAATCTGATGAACAAAAAGATAGATACAGAGCAGTAAAGCATCAAACAGACTGTCAAATTACTGTGGGAAAGTTAGGGAGAAGTGGGATAGATAAGAGATCAACCAAAGGACTTGTATGTATACATATAAGCATAACCAATGGACACAAGACATTGGGGTATTAGGGTATGCATGGGAATGGCAGGAGGGGATTATGGGAAGATATGTATACATGTAATACATTAATAAAAAATAAAATAAATAAAAAATAAAACTTGTAAGTCTTAAGTGGGTGATGAAGATTTCCTGTGAAGGCAGGCTTGGACATTTGTAAGACAACTATCTTTATGTATATAATTTATAGGGTATTAACCAGGCTTACAAACTCAAGCTAAACTAAGATTTCAATTTTTTTTCAATTAAGGAAACAAGAGTTCCTCTCTATTTATTGGTGGCTAGTCCACACCTGAAAAATCTGCTTTGGGTGTTAACTGCTAAACATCCTATATAATAAAAGGCTAATATGCTAAGTGTCTAGTTGGCCAGTCGGCCATTCAAACAATTAAAGCATAATATACTAATGCCACTCAACCACTTGCTATGATGTGCACTGACCACCAGGAGGAATACACTCCAACCAATAGGTTAGCTTGCCTCTGGTGTCCAGCTGATTGGGATTGAGCAAGATGGGCTGGACATGCCTTGGAGCCCTCTCGAGGCTCCTCCCTGCTAGCCAACCTTCCATGTCCCTCTCTAACCCTGATTATGCACCAGTGGGGTCCCTCGGCCTGGCCTACCCCCTCTCACAATCTGAGACTTCTTGGGGGATGTCAGAGAGCTGGTTTGGCTCTATTCCACAAGCCAGGTTGAGCAACCCCATTGGTGCACGAATTTGTGTACCAGGCCTCTAGTTAAGAATAAAACAGAAATAAGCAACATATGAGGCATAGATTGACTAGGTTCAAACAAGACTTAAAATATATATTATTTGAAGGAATTGCAAAAGTCTAGATTGGAAACATAAAGATACAATGTTATTACTAACATTATTTGTGTGAAAGTTACAAAAATAAAAGCCTGTGTTAAAAAGTTTCAGGAAAACAAATTTTGCCATGAACAAAACATTCTAAATATGAAGTTGTCTTCTTTGGGGAACTGGACTCTCCAACATGATTGCTGCTCAGAGAGCAAATGGATGATTAGATGAGAAGGATAAGATTCTAGGATTAGAAACATGATTAAGCTTTATTACATGAAAACTTTCAGTTTTAAGTTGTTATATTTTTGAATTTCTGTTTTTAGGAAAAAATAGAAAAAAGTTTTATGTTTGGGAATAACCTTGAAGGATTTCAAACTTAATTTGTCACCATAACTTCAAAAATATTAAGAAATCAGCATGAAAATTAAAGGGGTTAAGAATGTGAACAAAAGGTAAGTACTTTAGGACACCAAATGCAAGAGCTCCTTGGACAGTGAGGGAGATAATAGCAAGGAAACTATTACCATGAGTGGAATTTTATACATGGTGTGTTATCTATCATTTTCATTTAGCCAGAGATAGTTATAACATTGGGTATTATTTTATCCACATATACTGTGGCCAAGATTAAGAGCCATTTTAACACATACATTTAGGTCTCTGAAGAACAATGCATGCTTATTGACCATCTCCTGGTTCCTCATTACTAGAATTGTTTTAAATTTGCCCAAAGTGTTCTTATAGTTCAAACAATACATGATTTAAGGAATATGTGTTAGCCTCTGATTTCAGTCATCCATTTTACATTTCAAATTAATATTTTCTGTTAACATTGCTCTCATTCAGATTCATACCAGTTTTTGTCTTCTTTCCTTCCTTAAATGGACACTGACACTAGCTTGGGTTCTCAGAAAGAAATGTTAGTAGTCAGGGAGCAAAATTAGCTTTTTTCTATTGACTTTCTTTATTTTGCTTTTTTTTTTGTTAGCCCTTATCTAAGATAATTTTTCCATTGATTTTATTAGAGAGAGTAGAAGGAAGCAGGGGGAAAAAGAAAGAAACATAGGTATGAGAGAGAAATATAGATGTGAGAGACACGTCAATGAGTTGTAGCCCATACACTCAACAACCAGGGATCCAACCTGCAGCCCAGATACATGCCCTTGATCAGGAGAAATCAAATCCCCAACCCTTCCATGTGTGAGTTGAAACTCTAACCACTTAGCCACACCGGCCAGGGCCCATTATCTTTCAATGCCATGTTAACTAGCCTTGGCTTAGATCAATCTTAAATTCAGGTAGTCATTTCCTATGGAAGAAGCTTTAGTCTCCTACAACTAGATATGCCAAGATTTTTAATCTGCTAATTAGCCTTCGTGTCTGCCCATTGTGCTTTGTCCAAGTTGTCAACAACTAAAACCATAGTAATCATTGTCTCCTGGGGATCGCAACACATTTCTGATGTTATTAAGGTCTTGTATCTCAAACACTGGGAGTTTGAAATGTCTCTAAATACTTAGTGAGGACTTCTTTCAGGCACTGTGTTTGAAGATGTTGAATACGATTATCAGCATCCATGGTGCTTGCTTACCTGAATATATAATACTAGTAAGCCTGAAAACAACAATAAAAAATATTATACAATCATTAACCATTGATTACCTGTTGTCTATATCTGGTGCTAATGAGCATGTAGTTGACAGGCTTTTTGTCACTACTCTTTGGCCTATTTACATTGAAAAGAAGTAAACTTCTGAGTAGACAACTTTGGCAAAATCTAAGGACTCTTTTCCTGCATATTTTTGTTAGACTAGAGCTTCTAATCCCTGTTATAATCGATGTTTAATGTGAAAGATTTGTGGGATCATCAAATGTGAGCACACAGACCTGAGCCAAGTGAACTTAAATTCTATTAGTATTCTTTAAATCTTTGTAGGTCTTCAGCTTTCTTATCTGTCAAGCCAGCTTTTATCTGATGGGTTAATTTCCCAACTCTACCAGTTTCCAAAGTCCTATAGGATGTGTTTTTCCAATAGCTTTTTTATTTTTCGACCAACGTTGGATGCTCTTTCCTTATCCTTTCGAGTGTAGGTTTTATTAATTGTATTAGATTGAGAGTTGAGCATTATCTGAAAATCATGACTTCAGTAAAACTCTTCAGAGTTCCCCTCCCCAAATAACTTTTCTATAAGGCCTTCTGTATCAGTGACTGCACTTTCTGATGACCAGCAGCACTGTCTTTGGCAATGCTCATAAATACTTGCTTGAAAATATTCAGTACTTCAGGCAGTTACCAAATCATGGCATACCTCGATAAGAATGCTTCAAAGTTACCAGAAGGGAATTTGTATCAGCTTCAGTGTTTCCCCATTCTATTCAGGCCTTTATCAGAATTTCAAGGATGTACTCAGCTCAGTCATATTTCAAAGACTTTTTATCCCAGTGATAAAAAACATTTCCTAAATTAATCTCAGAAAATGATATATAGTTGCTGACCAACTGAATGGATGGATAAACAAATTATACACCTTTTAAAAACTAGCATGCTCTATAGACTATTTTATTCTTTTTATAACTGGTCTACAGAATCTTCATAGGTGCATACGAAAGTATTCTGTTGAACCCTATAGATTAGCCAGCCTCAAGGCTGACCCCAATAATCCCTGTCTCCTTATATTCACATCTGTGCAGTTCCCTTCCACATTGTTAAAATTGGTTTCTATGATCAACAGAATATGGCAGAAAATGATAGGTCACTCA
>PVJN01054402.1:0-13417 GCA_004026805.1 Lasiurus borealis | reverse complement strand
TTTTTTTTTTTTTTTTTTTTTTTTTTTTTTTTTAATAACAGAGGGTTTATGTTTATCTAACTTTAAACGAACCCCATAACACTAACACCATCTTTATGCACCTATAAGTGCAAGATTGGGAACTTTCAATGAATGCATGAGGCACAAAGGAAGGTTCAAAAGGGTTCAACTTTAGTTTAGATTTTTATGTACTTGAGGGACTGATAAGTCCCACAAAATGGCAACATTTGTTACAGTTTTCCTCTACTCTTGGCTGAGTATTTGTCTCTTTCAGCTTTTAGTGTTCACAGGAGGGATGAGGTCAGGTTATTACAACTAAAGCTCTGATGCGTTAAACAGCTCAGTCAGAATAAGAGATTATCCAGGCATTTTCAGGAAGTTTGCTGACTGGTGTCACTGAAAGGTCACAGGCTCCAGCTTCCACTGGGTCTGCCCCTAGTCCTGCTTCCTGCGTCAGTTCCATCTTCCATTTTCACCTGATTCAAGAGCACTTCCATCAATATTTTTTATCTCTACTTCTTCAGTGCACAGCAATGGAGGGAAGTTTTGACTTATTTATTTAAGAGACCTATGAAAGGTTTTGGAGGGTTTATGTACAACTGAATGTTGATGAAGCCTTTTTCTATTTTTCAAAATTATACTTTTCACCCCATTCTGCTCTCCATTCACAGGATATGGTCTCTCCTTCTACTTCCTAGATTTGAAAAGAAACCTTTGGAGAAGAATTCCTGCAAAGTCCTGCTTCTAATTTCTCTCTGTCTGCATTTCCTCCTTGTTGAAGACGAGGAGGTATTTCTCCTTTTTTTCCAAGGCCAGTCTCTCCATCTCTTACTTGGATTTTATCATCTTCCATCTGCTCAGGAACTCTGTTGTGTTAATCATCCTCTCTTTATGTCAGCCTCTCCCTTCATACCAAGGTATAATCATGCTCAGAATGTCTTATTTTGAAAGTGAATAAATAAATAAGCAGAAACTCTTCTCATTGTTGGAACTTTTTGGAGGCTGTCTACATTTGCTTCCCATTTCATCTTCAGCCTTCATAGTAGTTACCAAATGGATCACTTCATTGAAACGTATTGTA
The DNA here is from genome assembly GCA_004026805.1 of Lasiurus borealis. NCBI lineage: Eukaryota > Metazoa > Chordata > Mammalia > Chiroptera > Vespertilionidae > Lasiurus > Lasiurus borealis. The sequence goes on along the minus strand of PVJN01054402.1, from coordinate 12,336 downwards.
ACAACCTCTTCAATGCTAAATTTACTGAAATTTCCAGTCTTTATTTTCCTTAAAGTTTGGACCTGTTTGTAGTGTCAACCACTCCCTCCTGTGCAGCCTTTCCTTCTTGAGGCTGCTGTGTTTTTGACTTTTTTTTTTCCTTTGCCCATCTCCCAAAACTAGATTTCCTCACAGTCCTCTGCATGGTCCTCATCTCTTCTCATATTATATGAGGGAGCCACATCAACACTTTAAGAGCAGCCCATTCATAGTTAAGATCATATAGTTTGAATTAGTCAGACCTGGATTTAACTCTTAGTTCCAACCTTTTTTTTTTTTTTTGTCATCTGGACAAGTCACTTCATTCTCTTAACCTTAGTTTTCTCACTTTTAAAATTAGATAAGATAAACTCTATAAAACATTTCATTTATTTACTAGGACGGTTCACTCAGCCTGGCCTGTGCCCTCTCACAGTCTGGGAGTCCTTGGGGGATGTCCTACTGATGGCTTAGGCCTTAGCACTGCCATGGAAGCAGGAGAGGCTCCCACCACTGCAGTTGCACTTGCCAACCATGAGCCCGGCTTCTGGCTGGATGACACTTCCCTTGTGGGAGCACACTGACCATAGTGGGCAGCTCCTGCATTGAGCATCTGTCCCCTGGCAGTCAGTTAACATCATAGTGACCAGTTGTTCAGCTGTTTGGTCGATTTGCATATTAGCTTTTTATTATATAGGAGGATTTATTCAAGAAAAGATTTGAGCCAATATTATCTTACAGGTAATGTGTATAATTTTTTTGACTGTGACATACAAAAAGTACAATTTATAGTCCACCTAGGACACACAAGCATATAAATACATTTCCCTTAAGAAATTATTACTCTCCCTATGTTTAATAGGTTACACTTTGTTATTTTCTCTTCTCTTTAAGTACAACATGTACTGGTCAGAATCTATAAATTTCCCCGACCCATGAATGAAACATGGTCTATAATTTGGAAAACATTCTTCTAGACTCTGGGGATATAGAAGTTTCTGCTGCATGGAACTTTCTTTTTATTTATGTTTTATACTAGAAGCCTGATGCACAAAAATTTGTGCAAGAGCAGGCCTTCTTTCCTTTCCTCCAGCACCTGGGACCTGGGCTTCCCTCTTTTGGCCACCAGCAGGCACCCGGGACTGGGCTGGTTTCCCTCCAGCCCCAGCTTCATCAGTAAGGACATTCAGAATGACATCTAGAAAATGTCCAGTCTAATAATCATATTACCCTTTTATTATTGTAGATTTATTTATTTATTTAAAATATATTTTTTATTGATTTCAGAAAGGAAGGGAGAGGGATAGAAACATTTATGATGAGAATCATTGATTGGCTGCCTCCTGCACACCCCCTACTGCAACCCGGGCATGTGTCCTTGACCAGAATCAAACCTGGAACACTTAAGTCTGCAGGCTGACACTCTATCTACTGAGCCAAACCAGCCAGGACTGGAACTTTCTTTTTAAAACTGAGCTGCTATCCTTTAGAATTTTATGCACTGATGGAAATGTTCTATATCTGTGCTGTCCAATATGGTAGCCACATTTGGCTTTTAAGCTCTTGAAATGTGGATAGAGCAACTGAATTTTAACATATTTAATTTTATTTAAATTTACAAAGCCACATGTGGCTATTGACTATGGTATTGGACAACACAATTCTAGATAAAAAATAAATAAGAAAAAAGTAAGTGACTAAAAGTAAAAGATAGTTTCTTAGAGTGATAAGGGCAGTGAAAATGCTATATAGGGGCGATTGAGAGTGACTTTGGGAAGAGTTCAGGTTGGATAGTTAGAGAAGATCTCCCTGTGGAGCTAATATCTGACTTGATATCTGAATTATAAGGAGCCAGGCATTCAGCATCTGAGGGAAGAGGATCCCCAGTAGAAAGAACAGTGGGTGCAAAGGCTGAGAGGCAGAAATGAAGTGGGTGAATTTGAGGGAGAGAAGTCATGTGTTGCTGAATCATGGTGGCAATAAGTACTAGAGGAAGGTGGCTGTGCGATGATGATTCAGGCCTGATTAATCAAGTTTTTGTCAATATTCCCACCCAAGAGCTCTGCAGGCATTTTAAACTCAGTTTATTATATACTGAACATTTAAAATAGTTTCTCCTCTGTGCTTCCTATCTCAGAAAGTGGCACCACCATTTTACCTGGCATTTATCTCCTTCCCTTCCGTCTCTCTCACTCTACCTTTTTACCAATAGCCAAGTCCTGTCATTGTCTCATCTTAATAGTTCTAGACAATGTCTACCTTTCTACATCCTTGTGGGACTTTAAAAAACATTTAAAAAAAATTTTTCAATTAGTGTTGAGATACAATATTATATTAGTTTCAGATTCACAATCCAGTGATTAGACATTTATATAACTTAAGAAGAAACCACTCCAATAAATCCAGTGTCTGGTGTTATATTTGACACCAGACATAATTATTACAATATTATTGACTATACTAGAGGCCTGATGCAGGAATTTGTGCATGGGTGGGTCCGGTCAGCCTGGCCTGATGGGGCCAATCAGGGCTCATGCGGGGAAGAGGATGCAGGAGGTTGGCCAGCTAACCCCACTCCCTGGTCAAACTCCCAGTTGAGGAGACAATTTGTATATTAGCCTTTTATTATATAGGATTCCCTATGCTATATTATATATCCGCACGACTATTCTGTAACTATCAATCTGTACTTCTCAATCCCTCACCATTTTCAACCATCTCTCTACTCTGCTCCCATCTGGCAACTGTAAAAATATTCTCTGTGTCTGTGATTCTGTTTTTGGTCTACTTGTTTTCATTTGTTTTTTAGATTTCACATGTAAGTGAAATCATATGGCATTTATCTTTCTCTGTCTGACTTATTTCACTCAACATTATATCTTCTAGGTCCAATCATGTTGTTACGGGCAGGATTTTATCTGCACCACTTCTTTATCCATTTATTTTTTATTTTTGGCAAGATAAATATCTTTACTTCTGCAGACGTGTGTGCAGACACATGGTCTGAGAGCACACGCACACTGAATGGAGGTTGGCTTGGGTTCTTATTCCTAATGCATGTGACCTGTCCCTTACTCTTGATTGGAAGAGCTTAGGTTCACCATCTTGCACAGTTGACTAATTTAAAGGAAGGGGTTGACCTTTGCTATTTCAAAATGGTGGCCTGCAGGGGAGCTGCAAGCCATGCAAGCCAAAATGGTGGCTGCCTAAACTTCCTTATTTACAGAAAAGATTATTTATTTCCATAATTCCCCCCTTTTCTTTATTTAAACTCCTTTCTTCAAACTTGGCTAACATTCATTGATTTTCATGCTCTGCAGTATCTAGGAGATTATTTTGCTATCTGGTCAATGCGGTTTCAATTAACATTTGGATAAGACCTCTCCTACTTGGGATGATTTTATTACTGTAACCCCTAATCAAAGAGGAGAATATGGATACCATCATTTTTTCCCACTTTCTGAACCATTGCTCTAGTGCAGTGGTCAGCAAGCTGAGGCTTGCGAGTCACATGAGGCTCTTTGGCCCCTTGAATGTGGCTCTTCCACAAAATACACGGCCTGGGCAAGTCTATTTTGAAGAAGTGACATTAGAAGAAGTTTAAGTTTAAAAAATTTGGCTCTCAAAAGAAATTCCAATTCTTGTACTGTTGATATTTGGCTCTGTTGATTAATGAGTTTGCTGACCATTGCTCTAGTGAATCAGAGAAAGGATCCTCAATTCCAGGATTCTCAGATTACTCATTAGCCAGAGTTGTTAATCCTTGTAGGGCCTTGGTGATGGTCCCATCTGGTTGTGTTGTCAGGGATGTCCATTCATCTATTGATAGATACTTAGGTTGTTCCCATATCTTGGCTATTGTAAACAAGGCTGCAATGAACATGTGGATGCATATGTCTTTTTGATTTAGTATTTAAAGTTTCCTCAGATAAATACCGGAAAGTGGATTTGCTGGATCCTTCGTTATCTCTTGCTATAGACATTGTTTTATTTTTTAAATCTTAATTTTTATTTACTTTTACATATATGTATATGTATATATGTATACACACATATACTTTTGTATTATATATTGTAAAACTCCAAAGAAACTTTTAAGCTTTTATAATTAATTTTAGTGATATTAATTTCTACATCACTGATTGGTGGTGTCTCAGGAGCCTGGGAACTGAGTTGTTGACCATACTCTGGCAAAAGGCATTTGCATCTTCTTTGTGAACACTAATTCACTTAGGAAGTAGCCTCATTTTTCATCATATTTCAGGAACTACCATACTGAATTGTGATCCTGGGTTTACATTATCACCGCAGCTTGGTGGAAATTCTGATAGATAATTGAAATGCTGATAGACTATTGTTTCAGGGCCATTTGGGGATTTTGCAGTCCAATGACATAATGTCACTTTGTGGAATTTGATTATCCTGTTTTGGCCTGTGCCTCTCATCTTTATGGTGTTTGAACAGTTAAGTGGAATGTCTTCCTCTTGTAAAACTCCAGGCACTTGCCAGGTTTCATCTTGCTTATTCTTTACCACATCCGTCTTTAGCAGGAGAGTGGCAATTTTGGCTCTTTTATAATGAGAAGGACAATAGAAGCTAGAGAGGTTAATTGGCTTACCTTAGGGAGATATCCAGGTTATAGTAATTCAACATCATAGAATTATGTTTCTGAATTATACTGTTCCATCTTACTGGGGGAAAAATGCATACTTTATATTTAAGGATCCATATACTTCCATGTTTATGCATTTATTTATCAATTACTTATAGTCTTGCTACTGTGTGCCAAGCACTGGGGGATATAGTAGAAACAAAACAGATAAGCTATCAAGAAATTTACCTTCTATTTAAAGAGGGAGAACAGACCAAAAAATGTAAACATATATAAGGTTTTTTTGTTTCAAATGCTAATTTTCTTTTTTTTAATTAAATCTTTATTATTCAGATTATTATATTTGTCTCTCTTTTCCCCCCTCCATAGCTCCCCTCCACCCCGCTCCCACCCCTCCCTCTACCCTTACCTTTCCCCCCAATTGATGAGTCCATAGATGTATGATTTTTGTCCAGTCACTCCTTGTACCTCCCTCTCCCCTTTCCCCCTGAGAATTATCAGTACACTCCCTTTCTGTGCTCCTGATTCTATTATATTCACCAGTTTATTCTGTTGATCAAATTTTTAATTCACTTAATTTTTAGATTCACTTGTTGATAGATATGTATTTGTTATTCATAATTTTTTGTCTTTTACCTTTTTCTTCTTCCTCTTCTAAAAGAGTACCTTTCAGCATTTCATATAATACTGGTTAGGAGTTGATGAACTCTTTTAGCTTTTTCTTATCTGTGAAGCTCTTTATCTGACCTTCAATTCTGAATGATAGCTTTGCTGGATAGAGTATTCTTGGTTGTAGGTTCTTGCTATTCATCATGTTGAATATTTTTTGCCACTCCCGTCTGGCCTGATTTCTTTTGAGAAATCAGCTGACAATCATATGGGTGCTCCCTTGTAGGTAATGAACTGTTTTTATCTTGCTGCTTTTAATATTCTCTCTTTGTCTTTTGCTCTTGGTATTTTAATTATGACGTGTCTTGGTGTTGTCCTCTTTGGATTCCTTTTATATGGGGTTCTGTGTGCTTCCTGGACTTCTAACTCTATTTCTTTTACCAGATGTGGGAAGTTTTCAGTCATTATTTCTTGAAATAGGTTTTCAGTATCTTGCTCCCTCTCTTCTGGCACCCCCACAATTCTGATATTGGTATGCTTGAAGCTGTCCCAGAGGCTCCTTACATTATCTTCACATTTTTGGATTATTTTTTCTTCTTGCTTTTCCAGTTGAGTGTTTTTTTATTCTTTATATTTCAAATTTTTGACTTGATTCTTGCCTTCTACTAGTCTGCTATTAGGTCTCTGTATAATATTTTTTATTTTAGTCAGTGTATGTTTAATTTCTATTTTGTCCTTTATCATCTCTAGTTGGTCCTTTTGCATCTCCTCTTGGGACTCGCTAACTTTATCCAACTTTTCTAGCATATTCTTGAAAAAACTTATAAGCAGGGTTTTGAACTCTATATCCAGTCATTTGTTTTCCTCCATTTCTTTTGTTTGTGATCCCTTCCCTTGTCTCGGCATTTTCACTATGCCAGGAGAACTTCAGTGTTGGATTCAGCCTTATGATACCAGACTTAAAAAACTGCAAAAGCCTCTCTGTTGAGCTTGGGATGGGTGGAGTCTCACGGCTTAAGGGACCGCCTTGCCTTCTAGTCGGCCCTGCCTTCCACGGCTCCTGAGTCTCACGTGACTGCATAGTTGCTGGAGTGGTCCCTGTGCGTGCACGCATGCGCTCTCTCGTAGTGCCTCTAGACTGCTGCCTTTCTGGCTCCTCTGTGCTACGGGACCAAAGGAGTCTGGGTCCCCAGGGTTTCGCCTGAAACTGGGATTTAGTGAAGTTAGAAGTGGCACAGTTTGGAGGGTCTGTCTGCCACCCACTTGTGAAAGCCAGCGGCACAATCAGCAGTCTGTCCTCTGTGGTGCAATGCTGTGCGCGCCACCAGACCTCTGATCTTTTGCGACTCCCCTAAATTTCCATACACTTCTCCCTTTTCACAGTCCAAACTCCCCCTGTATGAGTTTCAGCTGGATCTGTGGTTTAGTGTTGTAGGATAAGGAGTTCAATGCCATTGAGAGTCTCCTTTTCCCTCCGCCAGAGAAAGCCAGCCAGGTTCGCCATCACCTGCTCTCTCCACGCACGCATCTCCGTACCTCAGCTTTTTGCAGCTCCACTGGGTCTCCATGAGCCCCTCTCTTTCCCTCTAGTTGTAGAATTTCCACTCAGCCAGCTTTCCTGTGGTTCTGGATGATGTCTGTTCTGTCTTTTAGTTGTAGTTTTGAAATTATTGTGTGAGGCAGCAGTGTAGGCATTTACCTATGCCCCCATCTTGGATTCTCCTGCTAATTTTCAATGGGCAAAATAAAAAGAGAGATATAGAGAATGCCTGTGTTGGAGGAAGAAAGAATAATCACAAGGCTTCTATAAGATGGTATTGTGTAAGATAAAAGCAGAAGGATGAAAGAGAGGCAACCTTAAGAAATTTGGGAAAGAGCACTCCAGGCAGAGAGAACAGCAAGTGGAAAGGCCTCAAGGCTAGAACAAGATTGGCAACTTCAAGGAACAGAATGCTGAGTTCTTAGAGCTTTTTAAACAGAAGAGTAATGAGATTCTCATTTTTTGTTTAAGCAAGATCTCTCTGATTGCTATGCAGAGGTGACAGAAGAATGCAAAGGATTAAAAAAGGGAACAGGAAAAGAATATTGCAGTATCTAAGGACAGATACTTTTTTTTTTTTTTTTTTAGTTATTACTATGTGTAAGACGCTATGAGTGTTTCCCATACACAATTCCTATTTAATAGTCACAAAAATCCTATAATGTAATTATTATCTTCCTCTTTTAGATAAAGAAACTACAGGCTCAGAAGTTTAAATATCTTATCTAAGGCCATTCAACCTAAGTGGCAGAACCAGGGTTTAATTTCAATGTCTGTAGTTAAGTACTTTTTTTTCTAGCACCAGCATTTCTTACTGGCCTGCTGATATCCTTTCTAATAAAGAGGGAATATGCTAATTGACCATCACTCCATCACAAAGATGGCTGTACCCACAGCTAAGGCCAAGTTCCCATAAGGAGTCTTAAAAAGCAATCAGCAGGGACCTGAGGCTATGCCCTCCCCCGCCCCTGTGAGGCTTGACAGGGGACCTCAGGCCATGCCCCTCACCAGGTGGGGCTTGACAGGGAACCTCAGGTCATTCCCCCTGCCCCAGCACTGGGCCAGGGGACCTGAGGCTGCACCCCCCTGCCTGGCTGGGCTTGATGGGAGACCTAGGTGGGGGTGGGGGTGCTTGAAACGGGATTTCAGGCCATGTTCCCCACCTGGTGGGGCTTGACAGAGGACCTCAAGGCATGCCCCCTGCCCGGGTCTGGGTTGGGGGACCTCAGGCCACACCCCCCATCCTGATGCCAGGCCAGGGGACCTGAGGCTACGCCCCTTTCCCAGCAGGGCTTGACAAGGGTGGGACTGGCCGGGTTTGGATCTAGCCCAATGGGGAGGAGGGGAGGCCGGGTCTGGGTCTCATGCGATTTTGAGGTGCATGTTGGTAGGCACAGACTTGACTCTGGGTCCCATGGTGAGCCCCAGACTCTTACAGGAGGAAGGTTTTTATATACATTTTACTAATTTTCTTCCATCTCTGACACTTCTATTACAGAGAAAGGGCAAATAGCAATATTTAATTATTTCCTCTAATTAATCACCTTTTAATGTGCAAGAATTTCGTGCACCAGGTCACCAGTGTTCTCCATAGAAGACTCTCAGACACTTTTCAGTTATATCTAAAACCAAACTGTCTGTCTCCTTCCCCAAACCTTTCCTTTTAGTTCCTCAGTTAGATTAATGGCATTACCATCATCTCAATAATCCATGTATTTTTACCTTTGTCTTTACACTGTGCTTTTCTTCATTAATCTGCATCAAATTTGTTGCAATTTTATCTATTTTAACTCTGTTATCTACCCAATTTCTATGCCTATCATCATTGTTTTAGTTTGGGCCAATTCAACTATTCCAATGGTTTCCTACTAGTTCCTTGATTCCAGTCAATCTCTACCCTCTCTAGTTTATTTGCATTCAGCCTCTAGGTTTAGTTCTCATCTTACTTATCCATGTTCTCAAAATTCATCCCATGGTTCCCAGTGCCCCCAGAATTAAGTTCATTATCTTTAGTATGCCATCACTTTACAGTACTGAGTAGTTCCTTTGTTGCCCAGATGATTGCTTGTTATTGTAGTATTGGACTTATTTGTTTTTGCAGCTGATAACTCTTCCTGCCTATAGCTTGTCATATGAAGAGGAAGGTTAGGAATGCACAGTTTGGCAGATTCCTGACTGAACTGTTTTGAAGTCCAGCATGAACTGTGCTAGCTAACCAATGGGTGAGACACAGCATTCAAAGGCCAATGAGATGTTTCCATAGCCTCCTGGAAGAGCTTGTTGACCCAACAGCTCTGGGAAGTCACTTAGTGGATACATTTTTCTTGGACTGAATTGCAAGGATGGGACACAAGGAAAGGCCTGAACTGTAAGCAAATAAAAAAATATCCAAACTAGCCACAAACTCTCTTAACCTCTTAATAGAAATCCAGAGGGAAAAGGCAACCAATTATGAACTAGTGGCCTGGTGCACAAATTTGTGCACATTGAAAGGAAATTAATTAGAAGAACTATTTTAATATTGCTATTTGTCCTTTCTCTATAATAGAAGTGTCAACCAAATTCACGATCAACAATGAGAGATCGAAACACATGCGTGCGATTGGTGCCAGAGGAAAGCTTTATATATATCGTGCATGCATGAGTCAACTTAGCCATATATATATATATATATATATATATATATATATAATAAACTTGCTTAATTAGACCTGCTTTCTGATTTAGCTAAACTTTTTCCTGCCCAGTGAAGCACCCCAACTTCTCTTTCAGGTAATTGTCAGCAACACAGCAGTAAATATCAAAAGGAAGTACATTATTATTGTAGATCATGCAGGGGGAGCAAAGAGTTAAATATTTTAACTGCAGCAGTGTTTGAGTACATTCTGGGTAGTGAGAAAACCTGAAGTCATTTTCAAGGTCCACCATTTATTACTTCTTTTCAGTCAGGTCAAGTTTCTAAACTTTCTAAATCTCCATTTTCCAGCTAATGAAAAGAAAATAGAATTCCATCGAGTCTCCTATCTACCTACTCCAGGATTCCTGTGAGGATCAAATAAGATGAGGCATGGGAAAATGCCTCACAGACATTTGGTTAAAGTGTAAAATGTTTCCACCTGGCTATAAAGCAAGTCATGTTCCTGGGCTGAAGAAACTCTAAGGACGCTAGTTGCTAGGGAGAGGAAGCCAGGCTTTGCTATGTGATATCATTACCCAGCACCCACAGCCACTGTTTCTGGGCCAGGTTTGCAAGGGAGGGCAGTTGGGGGCAATCAAGCCTGCAGGGGAGGACATTAGGGGTGACCAGAAGGGGTGAGGAGGGAAGTTGGGGGTGACCAGGCCTGCAAGGAAGGGCAATTAGGGGCAATCAAGCTGGCCGGGGTGCAGTTAGGCATCAATCAGGCTTTCAGGGGAGTGGTTAGGGGGTGATCAGGCTGGCAGGCAGAAGCGGTTAGGGGCAATCAGTGGAAGGCAGGCAGGTGAGCAATTGGGAGCCAGCAGTCCTGGATTGTGAGAGGGATCTCAGATTGGAGAGGGTGCAAACTGGGCTGAGGGACACCCCCTGATCCCCGTGCATGAATTTCATGCACCAGGCCTCTAGTATTATATAATTTTCATATAGTTACAATCTTAGCATATACATAACTTTACAATCAGTTTTTTTTTTCCTTCTAATGTCACATAAATCTTTTTCCCAGGCCACTTTGCATTTTGAAACCCTTATGTGCTTTTATGTGCTTATTGTCAGGCAATAATAGATTTCTTAAAAAAGGTTCACTAAGTTCTGGAAGCAAGTTTTCAGTGCTATTCTCAACATTACCATATTTGTTGTTAATCATACTTTTACTATTTCAACTAAGACAACAGTCTGCCAGGGGCCAAACAATGCTTCTAAGAAAAACAAGTCATAGGAGACCCAGAGACATACCACAGTCTGTGAGTACTAAGATGACTTCAATTCTCATTTCTTGTTCTATAAAGAGTACAAAGCTCTTAGAATTTACCCTCAAGGCATTGAAACCACTACATAATTTAATAACCAGCAAAGGGGAGGTACCTCAGACTTTGTGGTTTGCTGCCTCTACTAGATACTAAATAAAAGAAAGGCTATTGATAATAGTATAAATTCTAGAGACAATACAGAACCTACTGTTCACTCAGTCATTCCAAAGATACCACGATGATCCATCCAGCAAGGGAAAGAACATTTCGTTATTAGCAAAGGGAAGCGTTAAGGAAAGGGTTTACATCCTGTGGTAAAGGCAATCTTTAGCGAGTCATAGGGGATATTTTGTCTGCTTTTCCTCATATTAATCTAAGATTGTATAGCATTTCCCATGATTTAGTATTTTCCCATTAGCAGACTCCAAAAGAATTATTCAGAAAACATTTCCTAGAACACAATGTGAGCCAACTCAGTGGTTCTCCTTGGAAGAGACCTGGGGGAAAGTGACGTGGATGCAGAACCATGTTGCCTGCCCCATGAACCCACACATCACAGTTCATGGTTGCACAACTATGGAAGGTCACATCTCAGTGAGGGGTCCAGTTAGACATCTGCATGTGTATCTATGACGCAGAAAATTATAATGGGCTAAAGGGAGCAAGGGAGATGGCTCTTTCTCACTATTTCTCATTTGACACATGAGATGACCTTTAAGAGCTTTTGTTCTGTACTTTCCACTTACTAGTTCAATGTGTTCTGGGACTTAATGTGCTAATATTCATAAGCCTTGTTAATTATAAAATTATCATCATTGCCATCATCATCTTCATCAGCCTCAACTAAATGTTCCTGGTTAATGAGGCCTGCATGAATATGAATTTTACCCCAGATTCTTCTACTTTCTAAAAAATAAATATTGTATCACAATTCACTGGTATTCATAGATGAGATGACACACTGCTAACCTGGCCTCCACTAAAGCAAAAGTAAAGTGACTGAATGACTAAATACTGGGTTGTTGCATAGAAGACAAGCTGCATATGCTAAATCCACCCATATTCTAAGCACAGTTGGGCTGCCCCTGTTTCCTGGTTCAGTCATTGATTCACTGGACAAATATTGGTTGAGTTTCTACTCTGTGCTGGACATTATGGTAGGGGTTGGGCTATGAACATGAGCAAAGCAGGCAAAGCCCTGCTCTCAAGGAAACATCAGTCTAGTGAAGACGAGAGATGTAATCTAAAAACCTTGTAATAAATGCAAAATTCAATCTGATGGGTGTAAGAAAACAGAGTGCAAGGGGGCTGGGACTAGACAGAGGTGTGGAGACCTGTCAGGGAAGGCTTCTCCAGGAGGGGATGGCTTTTTTCCAAGATTAGAAAGAAGAATAAAAAATAGCTGACATTTACCACGTGGTTATTATGTGTCAGGCCCAGATTTTAGTGCTTTACATGAATTATCTGTGAGGTACGGGCTCATGTTAACATACAGGTGAGAAAACTTCAGCTTGGAGACCTAAATAACTTGTTCAGTTTAGCATCATACAGCTGATGAGTAAAGGAATAGGGATTAAAACTCAGTTTGATTCCAATGGCTGGAGTTCTAGTCACT
>PVJN01054401.1:0-13571 GCA_004026805.1 Lasiurus borealis | reverse complement strand
TCTTTATGTTGTGGTGATCCCCAACCATAAAATTATTTTTGTTGCTACTTCATAACTGTAATTTGCTACTGTTATGGATCTTAATGTAAATCCTACCACTTAGGAGTTCATTCCCACCTCAGAGGCAACCACTAATCTGCTTTCTCTCATTACAGATTACTTTTATTTATGCTTGCCATTTCCATCACAATAATTTTTTAAATATATTTTATTGATTTTTCACAGAGAGGAAGGGAGAGAGATAGAAAGTTAGAAACATCGATAAGAGACATCAATCAGCCGCCTCTTGCACGCCCCCTACTGGGGATGTGCCTGCAACCAAGATACATGCCCTTGACCGGAATCGAACCTGGGACCTTTCAGTCCGCAGGCTGATGCTCCATCCACTGAGCCAAACCGGTTTTGGCCCATCACAATAATTTTAAAACATCAAATGTGGCCATAAAAACGGAAGGAAACCTTACTCTTTGCAACAGCATGGATGGACTTGGAGATTATTATGCTAAGTGAAATAAACCAGTCAGAGAAAGATAAGTACCATATGATTCTACTCATATGTGGAATCTAATGAACAAAATAAGCTAACAAACAAAATAGAAACTGACTCTAGATAAGGAACAGATTGACAGCTGTCAACCGAAGTGTGATTGGGAGGCTAAGATGAAAAAAGGTGAAGGAATTAAGTTGCAAGGGAAACACTCATGGACAACAGTATGGTGATTACCAGAGGGAAACGGGGCGAGAGGGAGATAGAGAAGGGTATAGGGGAGATAAATGATGACGGCAGGAGACTTGAAGAAGCAACACTGGCCTGATGCTCAGATAAGCAGGGAGGCTCAACAGGGAGCAGCTGGCAAGACAGAAACATGGTTTGTAGAGTCACGGCCCAGCATCACAAAGCACAACATAGGAGGACATGTTTGGAGCTGGCGCACAATAGCCTAATAACTGGCACACTGCCCGCACCCTGTGACCCATCAGTTCCATTTCTAGATACTTAAAACAGAAATAATACAAATGCCTTTCACTAAGCCAGTGGTCGGCAAACTGCGGGCCGCAGTTTGCCACTCTGTTGACTAATGAATGAGTTTGCCGACCACTGTACTAGACTAAATGTGTAGTTGGAAGCTGTGAGGATTAGGCAATTGTGGCATATTGTGTGCAAAGAGGTGAAGGGTAGTATTAGTGGTCGGCAAACTCATCAGTCAACAGAGCGGTTTGCCGACCACTGCAATAGGCGAATGGAGACATAAATAAATAAACCAGTCCTATATTTATCAACATGGCTAGATCTTGGAAAGGAAACATTTCATTAAAAAAGAAAGCTGTGGAAGTTTAAACATAGTGTGACACCATATATTAACCTTTTTAAAAGCAATATATCATCATATGTTGCAGCATTCATTCATACAATATATTTAAAAACGCAGGAGAGAGCCGAAACCGGTTTGGCTCAGCGGATAGAGCGTTGGCCTGTGGACTGAAAGGTCCCAGGTTCGATTCCGGTCAAGGGCATGTACCTTGGTTGTGGGCAAATCCCCAGTGGGGGCTGTGCAGGAGGCAGCTGATTGATGTCTCTCTTTCTCTCATCGATGTTTCTAACTCTCTTTCCCTCTCCCTTCCTCTTTGTAAAAAAATCAATAAAAATATATTTTAAAAAACTCAGGATAGATTAAAATTGTAAATGTTGAAAAGGGAACTTTAACTTTGGAGGAAAGTATAGAAGAATATTATCACCATGAAACTGACAAAACACAAAACCCGAGAAGAAGAAAATTAAAGAACCGGCCACAGTCTGGGAAAAGATATTTGCAACATACATGACTGGAAAATAATTTTTATAGTCTCATATATTTAAAAACAACATTTAAACAAAGAGGTAAAAGATAAACTGTTCATTAGAAAATAATGAGCATAAGGATATGAACAGTCAGTCAATGCAGCCAATCAACAGAGAGAAAGATGTTCAACCTCACCACTAATTAGGGAAATCCAAATGAAATAAAAACTTGAGCTCTCGCCTAAGGGAATCAGGACATATCTTCACACCAATGTAGGAGCCAAATTGTTACAGGTGCATCCTGTATGCCCTGGTGATCAAATGGTGAAGGGAGTCTTCACAGAGAAGCTTTCTCCTTAGCATAAGGCAAGTGCCAACCTACATGGGTTCTCTGATGTTCTGTGAGGTATGCTTTACGGCAGAAAGCTTTCCCACATTCCTCACATTCAAAGGGTCTCTCTCCTGTGTGAATTCGCTGGTGTTCAATGAGGCGCACTTTCAAATAAAAGGCATTTCCACATTCACTACATTCATAAGGTTTCTCTCCGGTGTGAGTGTTCTGATGTTGACAAAGGGATTTCTTCATACTAAAGATTTTTCCACATTCACTACATTCATAGGGTTTCTCTCCTGAATGCATTCTCTGGTGTTCAGTCAGGCGTGCTTTAACATAGAAGGCATTACCACATTTACTACATGCATAAGGTTTCTCTCCTGTGTGAATTCGCTGATGTATCCCAAGAGATGAGCGCACCCTAAAAGATTTCCCACATTCATTACATCGATAGGGTTTTTCACCTGTGTGCGTTCTCTGATGATTATTGAGAGTCGTCTTCATTCTAAAGAATTTCCCACATTCGTCACATTTATAGGGTTTCTCACCTGTGTGTGTTCTCTGGTGTTGATTTAGGGATTTCTTTGCCCGGAATTTTTTCCCACAGGCACCACATTCATAGGGTTTCTCCCCGGTGTGAGTTCTCTGGTGTTGGGTGAGGGATATCTTAACGCGAAATTTTCTCCCACAGTCACTACATTCATAGGGTTTCTCCCCGGTGTGAGTTCTCTGATGAATTGTGAGGGTTGCCTTCTCAGAAAAGGTTTTCCTACATTTATTACATGCATAGGGCCTCTCTCCTGTGTGTGTCCTCTGGTGTAGAATGAGTTGTGACTTCCTACCAAAAGATTTCCAACATTCATTACATTTAAAGGGCTTCTCCCCTGTGTGAGTTTTATGATGAGCAATGAGGTAGGATCTTGCACTAAAGGTTTTTGCGCAGTCATTACATTTATAGGGTCTCTCCCCTGTGTGTATCCTCAGATGTTCAGTAAGGTTTGATTTCCTACAGTAAGTTTTCCCACATTCATGACATTCAAAGTTTTTATCTCCTGTGTGTGTACTTTTATATCCAACAAAGCCTGTTTTCTTGTAGAAGACTTTCCCACACCCATTGTATTCAAGAGTTTGATCCAAAGTTTGAATCGTCTTATGCTGAAGGTCATTATCATGCCTGAGGGCATTACCCCCAAAAGAA
This sequence comes from Lasiurus borealis, assembly GCA_004026805.1. Lineage (NCBI taxonomy): Eukaryota > Metazoa > Chordata > Mammalia > Chiroptera > Vespertilionidae > Lasiurus > Lasiurus borealis. The sequence goes on along the minus strand of PVJN01054401.1, from coordinate 10,259 downwards.
CTGTTGCCACACTGCAGTGAGAGAGATCCTTTTAAAACAAATCAGATCATATCACTCTTTCATTCAAAGCCCAACCATGGCTTTCCCTGTCACAGTATAAAATTAAAGTGCTTAACACAACCTATAAAACTCTACATAATTTGGCTCCTAGCAAACTTTCTGATATTGCTTATTGACACCCTCATCACCCATACTTAAGCCATACTGGCCTCTTTGCTATCACTAGGATATGTCAGACTAGGCTTGGCACTTACAGATATCTATCACCAGAATATTCAAAATCTACATGGCTCCATAACTCTCACTTCACTAGTGCTGGTGCAGTTATGTTAACCTCACCAAAAAAAGTCTGCCCTGGCCACATTCCCTAAAAAGAATCCCCCTCCCATCATTGCCTATCCTTATTATCTTGCATTGATTTTTCCCTACCAAAGATTATGTATCTGTTTACTTCTGGTCTCTTTCCCTTGTGTGGAGGGAGAACAGAGATATTAGTTTATTCACTGCTGGATCCCCACACCTTTGCACAGAATGTGACCAGCATATAGTTGACACTCATAAATGAATGAATAGCTACAATAGAAGGCATATGAAGCAATGCAGAGAAGGAAGGCATTGAGAACACTAAAGAGAGAGAGGCTAGCTAAGGATAAATGTCTAAGGTGAGGCAAGCAGGGATGGACAAGAGTGGTAAATAACCACGAAAAATCAAGATAAAATAGGAGAGAGCATCCAAATAGGATGTGTGATTTAGACATCTAAAACATACAGGTCTGCTGTTCTCCGGTTATTTTCAAAGAGGAATGACCACTTAAGAAAGATTCCTGAACTGCCGGAAGCCAGTTTCAGCATGTCATAATTACAAGTTTCATCAAAAGGTTGGTGAAGCTTGGTGGACTCAACAATGGCTGAGCCACATATGTAATTTACCTGTTGGAATGGCTAAAAAGCATTGCCCCCAAACCTGAATAGGATTGCTTGCTGCCAGACAGCTCAGGGCATCTTAATCTGCATGTTATTGCCTTCTGTTGGCCAAACATCTTAACAGCTGCAGACTATTCCCTGATCTGACAATGCTTCTGTTAACCCTACCCTTTGAAGCCCTACCCTTTGAAATGTATTATCTTCACCTTGCCTTGGGATAAATTGTGTTAATAAAAAGCACTGGGTCCTGAGTCAAGGAGAAGCCTTTAGCTCCGTTAGCTGAAGCTCCTCTGACCCCCAATGCCTTTCAAAACTATCTTTCGTCCTTGGACTTCTTATGGAATCTACACGCAGTTCCTTTCTCCAGATTTCTGAAATCCTTCATATGCTGGGACAAGAACCCTGGCACTGAATGAAAACCTTAGACCTGAATTCCTGTGCTCTTAGCTCCCATTATCCATATGCCCAGTTCTTGCTCACTCACCTGGGTAACCATGGCCTGAGGATTCCTCCTCTAGTATCCACAGCTCTTCTCCTCGCTCCAACTTGAAGATCATCTCTGGTTTGGCCACGCAAAGGCCTGTTAATGGGAAATGGCACAGGGCATAGGCCAAGTTGTCTGAGCTTTAGGACCTCTGATGGAGGAGGAAGGTGCATCTTCATGAGCTGCACGAGGAAGGGGGCCCATTTAAACCTTTCATTGGGGGAAGTGAGAACACACACACTCTTCCTGGTGCCCCAAACTGATCAATCATCTATGACCCTTGACTCTAAAACTAAAATATCATTAAACTCAACAACCACCAAAAAAGGAAGCACATGCTACCAGGAGTTACATAGATAACAATTCTCACCCACAGATGCCAGGTTGCTGTAGTTCTCCAGCATGACATCCTTGTGCATGGTCCTTTGAGCAGGGTCCAGTCTGTGCCACTCCTGTCGGGTAAAATCCACAGCCACATCCTCAAAAGACACGGGTCCCTGTAACAACAATCTGAAATGATCAGAATGGGACACATAGAAAAGATTTCTGGGAATAATTCTCTCAAAAGAACACCATTAAGAATTTACTAGAAAACTACATTGGAGCCCAGATGGTGTGGCTCAGTGGGTGAGCATCAACTTATGAGCCAGGAGGTCATAGTTCAATTCCTGGTCAGGGCACATGCCCAGGTTTCGGGTTTGATCCCCAGTAGGGGGCATGAAGGAAACAGCTGACCAATGATGTTTCTTTTTCATCAATGTTCCTATCTCTCTATCCCTCTCTTTCCCTCTTTCTAAAAAATCAATAAAAACGGCCCTAGCTGGTCTGACTCTGTGCATAGAGCATTGGCCTGTGGACTGAAGCTTCCCAGGTTTGGTTCCAGTCAATGGCACATACCCAGATTGCGAGCCTGATCCCTAGAGTGGGGTGTGCAGGAGGCAGCCGATCCATGATTCCCTCTCACCATTGGTGTTTCTATCTCTCCCTCTCTCTTCCCCTCTGAAATCAATAAATATATTTTTTAAGCCCTAGTTGGTTGGGCTCGGTGGATAGAGTGTCAGCCTGTGGACTGAGGAGTCATGGGTTTGATTTCAGTCAAGGGCACATACCTGGGTTGTGGGCTCGATCCCCAGTGTGGAGTGTGCAGGAGGCAGCCAATCAATGATTCTCTCTCATCATTGATGTTTCTATCTCTCTCTCCCTCTCCCTTCCTCTCTGAAATCAATAAAAATATTTTTTTAAAAATATTTTATTTTTAAATCAAGAAAAATGTACTTATGAAAAAAAAATTTTAAATAAACTGCTGTTGTTACCTACTCCTATTACTAAGCAAAAAAACAGCACCTGATCAGGTGACTCAAATTTTGTAAAATGCATATTCTACAATTGAGAATATTGCTAGTTCCTCTCCATAACACTCCCTAAAAGAAGGTTGTATTTGGATAAGGCCCCAAAGAAAAATAAGCCATGTCTGAACTGCAAACAGCTCTCTTGATGCCTTGGGACCCTTATGCTCCACACTCAGACATAACTCTCAAAGTGTGTGCCACTTGTGCTAACAAAGATGGGAGCCCCATAGGCTTATGACCAAAATAACCATGGTGACAGGGAGGGAGGTTATGCATCAATTTAAAAACATGGACTACCAGTCACCAAGGCAGACCTGGTGACAGCAGAGTGCCTGACTTGCCAGCAGCAAAGAAAAACACTGAGTCCCCGATACGGCACCATTCCCCAGGGTGATCAGCCAGCTCTCGATGGCAGATGGATGCCATTGGGTCACTTCCATCATGGAAGGGGCAGCACATTATTCTTACTGAAACAGACAGTTACTCTGGATATGGATTTGCCTTCCCTGCACACAATGCTTCTGCCAAAACTGCCATCTATGGCCTTATCCACTATCATGGTATTCCACCCAGCAATGCTTCTGATCAAGAAACTCACTTCACAGCAAATAAAGTGCAGCAATGGGTCCAAGCTCATGGAATTCACTTGTCTTACCATGTTCCCCACCATCCCGAAGCAGCTGGCTTGAGAGAAGGACGGAATGGCCTTTGGAAGACTCAGTTCGGCCTGCAGGACAAGATGGAGTTCCTGCAAGTCCTGAAGCATGAGCTGCAGAAGGTCAGTGGCCACAGCAGCCTCCGTGACTACACACAAATTGTCTTCAGGGCAAATCCTGTGGGTACATTAGTGGGGGAGACACATATGGGAATGAATACTATGAAGACAACCAGCAGTTACTGGCTCTTACCAATGGGCTATATATACAGTACTTCCTCACCCTTTATCCACAGGGATGTGTTCCAAGACATCTACCGCCCCGCAATGGATGCCTGAAACCACAGAGAGTGATGCAGCCAAAAACCAAAAAACACCCTGAAGAAGCAGGAAGGATGCTCCTCTAGAGCCTTCAGTGGACAGAGGCTGTGTGAACACCTTGATTTCAGACCTCTGGCCTCCAGAAATATGAGAGAATAAATTTTTTGTTGTTTAAAGCCAAGTTTTTGGAGGAGAAACCAAGATGGCAGCATACATAAACACCCGAATTGCTGCCTCGCATAACAATTTCAAAACTACAGCTAAAAGACCAAGCGGACATCTTTCAGAACCACAGGAAGCTGGTTGAGTGGAAATTCTACAACTAGAAGGAAAGAGAAAAGCACACTGCAGAAAGCGAAGTGCAGAGGTATGGAGGTGTGTGGAGAGGGCTGGCAACTGAATACGCGGCTGTCTTTCTCAATCTGGAGGAAGACAGAAGCTCCCAACTCCTCTGAATGCCAGTTCCAGGCAAGACTCTGGGGAACCAGACTCATACGGAGAGAAATTGGACTGCCTGGCTTCAGGCAGTACTGGAGGGCGGCTTTCTCTGAGAGGTGCTTGCAGTGATTAGATTACCGAGGGACACAGAGAGCCAGGGGCCTCTTAGGGCAGGGCTGGCGGAAAGCCATTACTGTTTCTCTGCCCTGAGACCCCCTCCCCCCAATCCAAGCTGAGCACAGAGGCTTTTGCATATGAATGGCCTGGTCTTTTTAAATCTAAACTTACCTAACAAACTGAAGCTGAGGCAGAGACCCAGACTATCCAAAAGAAGGCCCCAGGCCCCACAGCAGCTTGCATTGCTTCACAGCTGGGCCTCATCTAGGCACCTCCAAAACCCAAACAAAGAAGAGGAATCAGCAGATCTCTCTGTAGCTCCTTCTGGGTGGCCTCAGGCAGAGGCTAAATTAGCACCTCCTTGGAGATCCAAGAGCCAGTGTACCCAGGGGTCAGAGTAGGACCATCCAAATTACAACTCCTCAGATCCATAAGGGACACAGTCAGGGGGCAGATTCAGTGAGCACCAAAGCCCCACTGAAGCAAGTCTTGTCTCATAAGAGTGCCTCCAGCACAGAAGTTCGCCCATTGTAGACAGAGTTAATCCTCATGGCCAGTTGGCCTGGAGGTCAATTCCTCCCAGTGATACCAACGACAATCAAGGCTTAACTACAACAAGACTGTGCACACAGCCCACAAAGGGGTGCACCAAGAGTGTCCACCTCAGGTAACTGGGGAGGCTGAGCCACTGGACCCTATAGGACACCTAGCACACAAAGCCACTCTATCAACTCAGGGAAGCAGCCAAAATGCAGACAAAGAAACAGGTCACAAATGAAAGAAATGGAGGAAAGCAAATGACTGTATATAGAGTTCAAAACTATGGTTATAAGATTACTCAAAAATTTTCTGGGAACTGCCGATAAATTTAGTGAGACCCTCAAAGACATGAAAAAGGTCCAATTAGAAATTAAGCATACACTGACTGAAATAAAGAATAATACATATACAGAGATTCAACAGCAGACTAAAAGATCCCAAGAATCAAGTCAAAGGTTTGAAATACAAAGAAGCAGAAAACACCCAACCAGAAAATCAAAAAGAATCCAAAAACATGAAGACAGTATCCAAAACCGATTTGGCTCAGTGGATAGAGCATCAGCCTGCGGACTGAAAGGCCCCAGGTTCGATTCCAGTCAAGGGCATGTACCTTGGTTTTGGGCACATCCCCAGTGGGGGGTGTGCAGGAGGCAATTGATGGATATTTCTTTCTCATCAATGTTTCTGGCTCTCTATTCCTCTCCTTTCCTCGCTGTAAAAAAATCAGTAAAATATATTTTTAAAAAATTAATGAGCTCAGAGTCTCTTATTCTTGGATGGCTCCACAGGTGGCTTCACACCAGACCCGGCCAGCCCATCCCTCAATTCCAGGTTTAAGGCAGAAGTGGGTTTAGGGGGAGAGGGATAGAGAGTTAGAAACATTGATGAGGGAGAAACATTGATGAGGGAGAAACATCAATCAACTGCCTCCTGCACGCCTCCTACTGGGGATGTGCTCACAACCAAGGTACATGCCCTTGACCGGAATTGAACCTGGGACCTTTCAGTCCACAGATCGACACTCTACCCACTGAGTCAAACTGGTTTTGGCGAAAGTCCTTAAATTCTGATACAGAAATCTCTTAGCCTCTTCTTCCCAGATGAAAATCATACAACATTAATATTATTATTTATTAAATCAACAAATTGGGGCTGGGGAAAACATGCTACTATTAACTTATGGGGGGGGGGGAACCCTTTGGCACAAGCCAGCAGCTTTTCTAATAAAAAACTAAAATTAAGGGAGAAGTAAATTACTTACATTTCACAAAAAATATTTTACAAAACATAATCATGGAATACTATGCTAAAAAGTCAAATGGTGAAGCTATTGCTGTTAAAATTAGCAACAGGATAGGGATATCTGATACAATTCAAAATTGTTTTTCTGGCCAAAGCAGGTTTGACTCAGTGGATGGGGCATCGGCCTGGTCCCAGGTTCGATTCCGGACAAGGGCATGTACATTGGTTGCGGGCACATCCCCAGTGGGGGGGCGTGCAGGAGGCAGCTGACCGATGTTTCTCTCTCATCAATGTTTCTGACTCTCTATCCCTCCCCCTTCCTCTCTGTAAAAAAATCAATCATATATATATATATATATATATATATATATATATATATATATTTTTTTTTTTTTTTAAGAAGTTAGAGAATATAGTACAGGTTAGAGCAGAAATTAAGGAAATAGAAAACAAGGGTAGATTAAAGAAGATCCACGGGGCCAAAAGTTGGTTCTTTGGAAAGACTAATAAAATGAGCAAATTTCTGGGGAGACTTAATGAAAACAAATCTAAACAGACACACTATTTATTATTATTATTAAGACCTGGCAACCAGACACAGAAGGAGTCTAACAACTAGGAACCCCAGAAAACCCCAACCTGTCCCGCATAGACTCGCATTTACTAGATTCTTTAATTCCCCGCCAATGGACCCCACTGACAGTGTTTCATTCCCCAAAGCCAGTAAAAGCCACCACCTCTAGATCACCTCCACGACTGTCAAAGCACAAACTCTCCTGCTCTCGCGTTAGCGCCACGCGCCACCAAGACTTAACGGCCTCTGGGGACACTAGCGTTTCCTGTCATCCCCCCTGCCGCTGCCCCTTGGGGGGGTGCCGGTTTGGCACACGATCTCAAGGGCTGTGTGGCTGCGGTCTACTCACTCTGAACCAGGTGCGGTTATGGGTCCGCCCAGACTTTGTCCCTGAGTGACGTTGGAGGGCGGGGAACATGGCTGCGCCCAGGCGTCCGTCCATGAGGGACGCCATTGTGGGCATCTATTCCGTACAATGGGCTGTTCCACATGGTGGGGCGGGAGGGGGCGTTGTTCCTGGATATAAACCTCAGAGAGAGTTTCCTTGAGCAGCTGAGCTTTGGAACTGGGTTCTAAAGGTCTGGGCAAAGCGTACAAAAGTAGAGGTGGCAGTCTCCCATCTCTGGGGAGAGGGAGATGTTGCCAGATGTTCAAAGGAGATACCACCTGGAAGGGGAGTAATTACAGTGTCTTCCTGGGAGATGTCACTGGGGAGAAAGGTGCAGTTAGGATGGTACAGTCCTCCTCCTGGCTGATCCCACTGGGCAGGAGGGGGAAGAATCAGGGTGGTACCATCCGCACCTCGTAGATACCACCAATAATAGGAGGGAAAGTCAGACTAAAGCAAGTCCCCTTCTGGGCGATACCATAGGAGAAGAGGGGTGAGGAGTGTCTGGGTGGTACAGTCTCCCTTTTTTCATTGTCTAAAGTTTTACATAAGTCTTCTTTTACCCCAGTTGACCCCCCTATACCGTCTCCTCTTGATGTAGAGGAGTGGGGAGTGCAGGGAGGTGGAGGAATTAGTATGGAGGAGATTTGAATCCACCTCAGACTTCATTCCCTCCATTACTCCACTAAAATAGTAGCTAGCAGCCCTAACCGGTATGGCTCAATGGATAGGGCATCGGCCTGCGGACTGAAAGGTCCCAGGTTTGATTCTGGTCAAGGGCACATGCCTGGGTTGCGGCTCCATCCCCAGTAGGGGGAATGCAGGAGGCAGCTGGTCCATGATTCTCTCTCATCATGAATGTTTCTATCTCTCTCTCCCTTTCTCTCTGACATCAATAAAATACATTAAAAAAAAATAGTAGCTAGGAAAATAATTATAATACTAGCCTTCAATATGGACAACTAACATTTTCCAGAAAATTGTCAATAGAAAAATACTTAGAAAAACATTATAAGCATATTTTTGATGAAAATACATCTCTAAGATGTACCCCTGACTTATGCTGCCATTCAGGCTGTTTAAGCTCTCTTGTGTGGAAATTCAGGAGATGCTACTGAGTCTTGAGAAAGAAGATAGATCCTGGGTGTTCTTCACTTCTTTTTTTTTTTAATATATTTTATTGATTTGTTACAGAGAGGAAGGGAGAGAGATAGAAAGTCAGAAACATCGATGAGAGAGAGAGACATTGATCAGCCGCCTCCTGCACGCCCCACTGTGGAGATGTGCCCGCAAGCAAGGTATATGCCCTTGACCAGAATCGAACCCGGGACCTTTCAGTCCGCAAGCCGACGCTCTATCCACTGAACCAAACCAGTCTTGGCTGTTCTTTACTTCTGACCTACCCATTCTTTTTTTTTTAATATACTTTATTGATTTTTTTTACAAAGAGGGAGAGGAGTAGAGAGTTAGAAACATCAATGAGAGGGAGATATCATTGATCAGCTGCCTCCTGCACGCCCCCCACTGGGGATGTGCCCACAACCAAGGTCCATGCCCCTGACCAGAATCGAACCTGGGACCTTTCAGTCCCCAGGCTGACGCTCTATCCACTGAGCCAAACCGGTTTCAGCTGAACTCCCCATTCTTCAAAACCTACTCTAGGTCTATCCTCCAGCAGGAAGCCTTCTCTGAACAAGAGGCAGAGAGGGTTTTTCCCCTGCTGAAGGCATTTCAGACCCAGCGGGGCCTGGCTAAATGTGGGTATGGGTTGCTGTGTACCCTACAGACTTTCAGATCTCTCTGGGCCTCAGCTCACCATCAGGAGCGTTACACTGACAGCCTCTCAGAGTATTCCATTTCCTCTGTCTCCCCTGCAGCGTTGGTGAATTGAATGGGGGAGAGATTGGCAAATGTGAGAACATTGCCGTAACACACCCAGTTGAATGAAAATTACCAGAACCTATTGTGTGACTTCTGGTCAACATCTCAAATCCTGGACTCTGAACTTCCGTCACCAATGCTTCCTTGGCTGATCTCAAGCTTAGGCCTTTTTCTTTTTAACCCTACAACACCTATGTTGCACTCTTCTGATCTAGATCCATGTCCTCTATGAATGATTCCATGATCAACATCCCTGAATTTTGAACCTGAATACAAACTATTGCTAACTTTTCCACCATATGTGTCCTTTATGGATTGAGAGACTAGACATATGCTAATTTTCCATTGTCAATATCTATCTGGTCTAGATCTCAACTATTAAATCATGATTAACTTTCTTTTTAATTTTAGAGAGAGGGAGGGAGGGAGAGAGAGAGAAAAAGGGAGAGAGAGATTTGTTGCCTCCTGCACATGCCTCAACCGGAATGGAACCTGAGACCTGGGTATGTGCCCTGACCACCTTTTGTTGTACAGGATGATGATAATGCTCCAACCAACTGAGCCACTGGCCAGGGTAACCCTGGTTAACTCCCTCTCTCTCTCTCTCTCTCTCTCTCTCTCTCTCTCTCTCTCTCTCTCTCTTTTTGTTGTTGTTGTCACTGTTCTTTGTGTTTCAACCCTGGTTACCTTTTTGACCATCAATGTCATTTTGATTATACCTCCCAAACAGACCTCCGTTATAGATCCCTGGTTTCAAGTTCAAGCCAGAGGGATAATGATGTTTCTAAAGTAACAGACACCCAAGTTCAAGCACCAGACCTGAAGACCATTGAAGGTAGATGTTCGTTCACAGTGGAAGTCTGCTTATAGGCCTGGGCTTATGGCCTACAAAACAAGATAGTGATTTCTTCGATAATCATTAACTGACATTTTCAGATCAAACCAGGGAAATTGATGGAAATGTCAATATTTTCCTAGGATAGAGACCTGGAATCGTTAACGGAGGCCCCGGGTTCAAGATAAGAATGATGGTTTGTCACTTCAGAGATTAGATTAGGAGAGACTTTGACTGCCCGTCTCCCAACCCTGGCCGACAGGAAGGATAGAGCGGTGGCCATGGGCAGGCCCTCCCCGGATGCTGTGGCCTCCAAGGACATCACACTGTGCAGCAGCCACTGCCCCTGTGGCAAGGGGCGAGGCCTGGGCCCAGGCCCATTGCCCTCCTGGAGGGCCAGGGTCCCTTCCCTGGACTTAGGGTGGGGGCCCTGCCAGCACCAACACCACCTGTGCCCCAAGTCTTTTAACCTGGTGTTAGCATTTAGAGACCCCTCAGGAGTCCTGACCAT
>PVJN01054400.1:0-13416 GCA_004026805.1 Lasiurus borealis | reverse complement strand
GGGTGTTTCTTTTCCACGAAGTGTGACACCCTCTCCCACATTCCTAAGATCTCCTTTATCTCACTTGTAGAGATCTCCTCCACCTCTGGCTCCTCCTCAAAACCAATTTCTTGGAGAACCTCCACATGTTGCTGAGACTGCAACTCTTGTAACTCCTCCGTGGTGAGTTCCAGAGAGTGCTCCTCGACGAGCTCATTCATGTCTCTCTCATCCACATCCAGGCCCATGGATTTTCCCAGAGACACTATCTCCTCCTCCACTGGCACCTCAGGTTCAAATCCTTCAAAGGTCCTTTCTGCTACGGCCTCAGGCCACAGCTTCTTCCATGCAGAGGTCAAAGTCCTCCTTGTAACACACAGCCAGGCCTGATCAATAATTCTGAGGCATATCACGATGTTAAAGTGGTTCTTCCAGAACTCTCGAAGGGTGAGGTTTGTATTCTCCTTCACCTCAAAGCAGCGCCTGAACAGGTGCTTGATGTACAGCTTTTTAAAATTAGAAATCACCTCCTGATCCATGGGCTGCAGGATAGGAGTGGTGTTGGGATGTAGGTAGACAACCTTTATAAACTTGAACTCTCTGAGGAGTTCATCTTCAAAGTTCGGTGGGTGAGCAGGAGCATTGTCGAGGACAAGGAGGGCTTGCATGGTTAGGTTGTTTTCCTGTAGATATTTCTTCACAGAAGAGCCGAAAACCAGGTTTACCCACTCCACAAAGAACTGCCTGGTGACCCATGCCTTCGGGTTTGCCCTCCACATAACTTACAGTTTATCTTTTAAAATCTTATGTGACTTAAAGACTCTGGGGTTTTCTGAATGGTATACGAGCAGAGGCTTGATCTCGCAGTCACCACTCACATTGGCACACAGTGCGAGAGTTAGCCTATCCTTCATGGGTTTGTGGCCTGGCATCGCCTTCTCCTCTGCCGTTATATAAGTCCTATTCGGCATCTTCTTCCAGAAAAGCCCTGTCTTGTCACAGTTGAAGACTTGCTGGGGGATATATCCTTTGGCTTCTATCAGTTCGGAAAAAGTTTTGAGGTAATCCTCAGCTGCCTTCACATCTGAACTTGTTGCCTCACCATGCCTGATGATGGAGTGAATGCCGGACCTTTTCCTGAAGTTATCAAACCAGCCTCTACTGATGGGTCATGTGCAGCCGGTCGATCTGTGCCATTACTCGTATCTCAAATGTTGCTTGTATTTCAAAGCAAAAAATCGCTCGCTCATATCTCAAAAATCTCATATGTTAGGGCACTTGTATCTCGAGGTACCACTGTATATTTAAAAAAAAAAAACTGAACAGATCCCTATCAGGTTTGGTTCAGTGGATAGAGCATAGGCCTGTGGACCAAAGGGTCTCAGGTTCAATTCTGGTCAAGGGCATGTACCATGGTTGCAGGTCCCTCCCCAACTACGGCCCTGGTCAACAAATTTGCAGGAGATAACCAATCGATGTGTTTCTCTCACATGGATGTTTCTCTCTGTCTTTCCCTCTCTCTTCCCCTCTTCCTAAAAATCAATGGAAACATTTCCTTGGGTGAGGATTAACAACAAAAGCAACAACAAAACACTGAATAGAAAAAGATCTCATTAATCAGCTAATAATTGGAGCTGTTGTGTGTGAATTTTTTTAACTTGTATATCAAGGGGAATTTTTTTACAGAAATGCCAGTACAAAAAAGGTCAGTGGCCCACAATTATTTCTGATCAATATTAAGTTCTTAATAAAGCTTTAGAAACACCAACAGATTCATTAAATTAAGGGAAACAGTTCTACTTTATGGAGTACTTCACTGAGCCATGAGAGACAGCTCATTCAGCTATACTAACAAGGTATCTGAAAGGCTTCATGCTATGAATTCTTACCCCCATACTGTTTTTTAAATCTGAAGGGATAAAAACTAACAAAAAAGAATTTTGAACATCAATTTTGCTATTAAAAGGAAAAATGGTTCCCCACCTAAAAGGAAAATGGCTTTACATAGACTTATATGCAGTCAATATTCTGGAAAATGTTCACCAAGGAGAAAAAGGGAGCCCTTGATTTGCAGTATTTGCCAGTTTCCATGGAGTGAATATTCCCATCATGGCCAATGACTCACTAACGTGACTCTACTCAGTGAGAAGTTAGAGATGAGCAGTTATGTAGTAATTTGCTATCAGCCATTAATTAGTCCATGTGTTTTCTGACTTTGATGAACTCTCTACTCAAATTGGATGGCCAAGCACATTCCAAAGCTCTGCCCATTTTGAGAATTTTGCATCTTTACTTTTTTCTATTCTCTGCCAAAGTCACCACTAATTGGAGCTTTAGTGTGACTATCTTCCATTTTTAGTTCACTCACAAAGTGAGCCAACCCATTCACAAGCAAAGCTTAAACTTTATCTCTTCTAGCAGTTATCCTTACAAGAGTTCCCAATGGCCATAAGTTTGAATTGAGGGAGACACTGGGGAAGCAGTGTAACCAAAAGCCTAAAACTTTATAACTAGCAAGCATTCAGGACAAGAAAGCAAGCTACAGCTTTAATTACATAGGGGCAGAATAGGTCTATTAGTTGAGTAGAGGCAGGACTCGGATTAAACAGGTAATTATAAAGAGGGGATAAATTGACTCAATAACTGGGACTTCCAAAGGAATGAACTGACTTCAGACAGGACTGGATCAAGGAATTCAGACAATATGATTAGGAATCTACTATTTCCTCCATCTGTCAAATCTTTCTCCCTCCACGTCATCTTCATTTTCAGGGGTGCTCTTTTGGTGACAAGCAGAGATACCACTGCATGGTCTTATGTTGCACTGATAACTAAAAAATTATTCCCAGCCAAGTTTTCAAAAATGACTTTGATTCACCTTGCTTAGGTCATGAGCCTATCCCTAAATCAATCCTGTAAGGAATGTGACGCAATTTAATGGACAGAACTGAGAATGTCAACTTCTATATTCAGGTTCTTGAGTTCTGAGGAGAAACCAGGCATAAAGCAGGAAAAAAAAAAGGTGGGGTGGGGGGAGTTTCCCATGAAAATAGGAGTTATACTATTCAGAGAAGAGAAACCGCATGATGAGCACGTAAAAATGCAATGCCAAGGATGACTTTATATTATAAATGTTTTTAATTTCTCCTTCATTGCCCTCTGTCAGTTTATATCACATCCTTAGGCTTTGCTCAGTGACTTATGGGTCACAGCATGACTCACACTGTCTTCTAAATCTCTCATATTTATTTTTATTTTCTCTCTTTTTTTATGTTTGTTTTTGTTTTTGTTTTTTGTTAATCTGCACTTGAGGATATTTTTTTCCATTGATTTTTTAAAGAGAGTGAAAGAAAGGAAGGGAGAGAAATATTGATGTGTCTTGGGTAAATTTTCTTTTCTAGGTAAATTTGACTGTTTTCTACCTTACCCATAATTAGCCTTTTATTTGTTTGTTCTCTTTACAAGTACCTTACCTTGTATTCCTGAATAAAGATAAATATACAGAAATAAATTTAGAAGAATTGTTGGATTACTTGTAGTTCTTGTATGGGTACTTGATTAGCAATTTATTTTCTCTGCTATGTTCTCAAATACACAGATGAGACCGTCAGAAGCACTCCATATCCTCACCTACTTCCTTGGCCTGGATGCTAACCTATTTCTTATTCTACGTTAATGTAGCACTATTGTTAAAAAGTTTTCATTTTGGTCATCACTGGTAGTGCCACTGACTTTTTATGGTGCCTCAGTAACATGTTATGAAATGCCATGTTATTCAGTTCTAAATGAAGGAGTATTGTGAAAAATAGGAGTTCTATTATTCAGAGGAAAGAAAGAATAGCTCTTATAATCCCATTGGCCAAGATTCTTAGTTTAATATATCCTTAATGATATAAGCATTGACAGGACTGAAAGATATTCATTATACAATTTTAAACATGTGTCTCAATATTGGATTATAATGCCTATAGTGGCTGTAATTAATAGTCTTATAATTATGTTGAACATAACAAATCTAATATGCAAGATAATTATAAGCAAAAGCCTTAAATAAAAACACCAAAGTGTCAAATAAGAAAAAAGAGAGAGAGAGAGATAATGTGTATATTAAAAGCATTAGTTTGGCCCTGGTCAGTGTAGCACAGTTGGTTGAGTTTGTTTCCTGCACTAAGAGCTCACAGGCTCCATTCCCCATCAGGACACATGCCTAGGTTGTTGCTTGATCCCTAGTAGGAGTGTAAAGGAAGCAGCTAATTAATGTTTCATTCTCATCTCAATGTTTCTTTACCCCTTCCTCTCTCTCTCAAAACAATAAAAATTTAAAAAATTACTTTGATAATGTAGATAAAACTATATCATAAAATTTTAATTAAAGTTGATTGTTAATAAGATTATATAGATTTCAACTGTAACAATTCTATGATATCCTCCTATCTAATAAGAGTATATGCAAATCAACCATCACTCTGCTATACCCACCAGCCAATCAGGAGTGAGTATGCAAATTAACCCCAACCAAGCTGGTTGAGGCCACAGAACAAGCAGGAGGACTGGGTTTCCCCAGCAATGAAGGAAGCCAAGCTTTCTGCACACTCTGGTAGGCCCAGGCCTCCATTCTAGGCTACAAAGTTTCAATTAAAGAAGATAAATAAATCCCAACAAAAATGGCTGCAGCCACAGAGGTAGAGAGAACAGGAGGCTTGAGTTGCCCCGAGCCATGGAGGAAGCCAAGCTTTCTGCAAAACCTGGCAGGCCCAGGCCTCCACTCAAGGCTACAAAGTTTCAATTATAGAAAATAAATAAATCCCAGATACCAAGGGCTGGCTTGGGTTGCCAGGGGGCATGGCCAGCCTGCAAACTACCACAGGCCCCTCCCCTAGGCCACCCCATGCCCCAAGGGAACCCCCACCCTGATCTGGAATACCCGTCAGGGCAAACCAGCTGGCCCCCACTCATGGCTCCAGGCTTCTATCCTATCTAATAATTCTATCTAATGAAAGAGTAATATTAAAATTGACCATCACTCCAATAGAAAAGATGGCTACCTCCATGTGGATACAAGATTGCCACCACAAGATGGCCAGCAGGGGAGGTTAGTTAGGAGGGACCAGGCCTGCAGGGGATGGAAGTTAGAGGCAATCAGGCTGGCAGAGGAGGGAAGTTGGGGATGACAAGCCTGCAGGGAAGGGCATGTGGGTGGACCCAGGCCTACAGGGGAAAGCAGTTGAGAAAACCAGGCCTGCAGGGGAGGGCATTTAGGGGTGATCAGACCTGCAGGGGAGGGCAGTTAAGGGCAAACAGGCTGGCAGGGGAGCAGTTAGGCATCAATTAGGCTGACAGGGGAGTGGTTAGGAGGTTATCAGCCTGGCAGGCAGAAGTGGTTAGGGGCAATCAGGAAAGCGAGCAGTCGGGAGCCAGCAGTCCTGGATTGTAAAAGGAATGTCTGACTGCCCATTTAGGCCTGATCCTACATCCCTCAAGGGGTCCCAGATTGGAGAGGGACACCCCCCGTGCATGAATTTTGTGCATCGTGGCTCTAGTAGAGTAGAAAATATACTGCATTTCATGCTCTCCACCCAAAATCAAATCTCCCCTCATCATATATTTGATCCCTTTGCCCTTTACTATCCCCACCCCTTCTTTCAATTTTTAATAATGATTAGCATTTATTTTTAATACACTTTTAATTTTATTTTTAATTATTTAAGATTTTCAGAAAAGCTGTGAAGTCAAGTCAGTTTACAGATGCCACTCATACATTTTAATGACTTTTTCCTGAGTTGAAAAGTTGGATATAGACCTACACAATGGTGATATAGGGCCCTGAAATAATAGAGACCAGATGGTGCCTCCTACTCCTCAGAAACCAAGTTAACTTTACAGTGAGTGACAAGGTACTTCTACATTCAGTCTAAATTTGGTCAGAAGGGATAGAGGGCCTGACCCCAAGATCTTAACTGAATCTGATGTCCTCAACTATATGACAAACCACCAAAGGTATAAGTCTACCTGCATCATCAAACAAAACCAAAGATGGCCAGGAAGAGGAAGGTAATTGCCCCGTAAAAGTTTCTGCGCAGCTTACATACTAGACTCAGTTTTCACACTTGAACCTATCAGCAAAAAAGAGGTCAGTTCCTCAACAGGAAGAAGCTAGCAAAACCATGGTAAATGTTTGTTACAATAATGTTCCAGGTCCTTCCTCAAAGAGACTTTATGGTCATTAACTTAGGAAATTGTGCACTCTGTAAGATAAGTACCCAAACATTTTGAAAATCGTTGAATATAGGACTCAAACTGAGATTTATATATTGGTGGACAGATCGAATCCCAGAAATCTACTCTTACCATTACCCCATATGGTCCTTTGCCAATCAGAAAAGAAACCTTCCTCATTTCTTTTCTTTTTCTCTCCCTCTTATTTACTCTCCTTCCTAAAAATACATGTGTTTTTTGGTGTGTTTTTTGTTTGTTTATTCGTTTTTTATCTTAATGCTGTTCTATTTAATCCTGGATTAAATAGATGTGTGTAGAGGTAGAGAAATTAGCAGTTTTGGGGAGTGATCTTGGTTCCAGCAATGTATTGAGTCTTTTCCATATATTTTATTATTTATACCTCATCCTATATAATAAAAGTATAATATGCAAATAGACCCAACGGCCAAACAGCAGAACCATCTGGATGACCATCTGGGACTACACTATGACACCCACTGGCTCCAGGCCAGCTAAGGTGGGTGTGATGTGATTTGTCAGGGGTCTAGCCATAGCCCCCCAATTGCTGCTCAGAGGGAGGCCCAGGCCACTAACTTCCAGGCTGCAACAGGTGGGCAGCCTCCCTCTATAAGGGAAGCTGGGTCCCAGATGCCGGAGGAAAGCCAGTGCCAGCAGCCAGGGGAAGGAAGGCCTACTCTTGCATGAATTTCATGCATCAGGCTCTAGTATTATATAAGCAATCTAAGTGTTCATCAATAGGTGAATGGAGAAAGTATGATACACACACAATGAAATACTACTCATAAAAAATAAAGTCTTGCCATTTGTGACAAGGTTGAAACTTGAGTGTATTATGCTAAGTAAAATAAGTCAGACAAAGACAAATACCATATGATTTCACTTATACATGGAATCTAAAAAAAAACACAAAACAAAACAAATAAAAAGAAGGGTGGCTTGGGATTGAATTGATTTAAAGGGAACCAGGGTGCAAACTTCCAGTCATAATGTGAGTCACAGGGATGGAATGTACAGCCTGAGGAACACAGTCAATAATTATATTAACTCTGTACAATGACAGATGGCAACCAGAATTATTCTGGTGATTATTTTGCAATGTAAACAAAGGTTGAATCACTGTGTTCTAGACATGAAACTAGTGTACTTGTGTTCATTACTTTGCAATGAGAATAGGTGTTATGTGCATTCACTTATATCTGTGTACTTACGGCTCTTCAATTCAGCTATGGAGAAGAATCAGTTTCATACTATAAATTTCTGCACAACTTGCTTGGAAGGTTTTCAGGTATTCTTTTAAAGTTGTCAAGATTTCAATCTATAAAAAACCTGAGGCATTCTTTAAAATACGAAACCTTAGGTTCATTTTAAACTAACCTAAATAGTTGCTTACCAATTATCTAAAGTTATTGCACACACACTAATGATACCAGGAAGCACTGCAATATGCATGAAGACATTTATTAGCCACTTACCATTATTCTAGCTTGTGCTATACTCTGATTTCTTCAGGTTTAATAGCCTTCTGCTGCCCTGATAGGAATGTATCCAGTTGTACAGTCACAGAATATGTCTCGGGTCATTAAGGGTAGAAGCCCTTATTCTAGCAAGTTTTTATGTATTCTCTATTCCCTTTCAAGTAAAGCTAAAGAATATGCATCAACACAATTTTGTTCATGTGGGAGCTTTTTTTTAAATTTTATTAAGGTCTCTAGTTATAATCTCTTTAGGCTCAATGGTCTTTTTTAAAAATTCTATTCTGCAATTTGTGTGTGTGTTATTGTTATAACAAGTTAAAAATAAATCATAACACAATGCATAGAATCTTCCCTCTGTTAGTTAAAATGTCAGTTGCATTAAAAAAAAAACAGTTCTTCTATGAAAAAAAAAATTCCCTGCCAATGTTTGTACTAATTACCCTTTGTTTCTTTTAACACTAGAGAAAATCACATTCAATAAAGAAAAATTTACATTGTTCATTTTTTACTTTTTATGCTTACCTTCTTAAATTATTTCAAAATGTTACAATAAAATTTTATTTAGAGCATGGGAAACAGGGAAAATCTTTGAGGAAGAATCAATTTTTAAGTGTAGGTCTTAAAGACTGAGTAGGATTTCAGCAAATGGAGATGAGAAAACTATAGAACACAGCTTTTAAAAAGATGATAATGATAATAGTTGCTATTTACTGACTCCTTACTTTGTTCCAGTAATGCTATTTGCTTTTCATTATACTTATATTTTTAAAACATAGAAGTCAGGTAAAATTATATCCATTTTACTAGGGTTACTCAGTTTTGGGGGGGGGGGTTGTATAGTTGTTTCACAAATGCAGTAACTGCTGGGCCTTTTCATTGCTCACTAAGGAGTATGCTCCGCTCTGAATGCAACAACGTGAGGAACTTTCTAAACTATGAAATATAAAGTTATTCATAACAAGCACAACTAAGCTATCACCAATGGGGTATGCTTGTTGAGTACCTAAGGAATTACCTGTACAAATTGGGTCTTTTAGACTGAATATTTGTATCTGAATGTCACCTGAAAGTCTTTCTTAGTCACAAATTGGTCTGGGATATCAACAATTAAATCTTATACTACTTGCTTAAATTATGAGTACAGGAATCTTGAATGTTTAAAAAAAACCATACTGCCCAGCTGGAATAGCTCAGTGGTTGAGCATCAACCTATGAATCAGGAGGTCACAACTCATTTCCCAATCAGGGCACATGCTCAGATTGTGGACTTGACCTCCAGTGGCGGGGAATGCAGGAGGCAGCCAGCCAATCAATGAATCTCTCTCATCATTAATGTTTCTATCTCTCTCTTCAAAAAGAAACTGCTGATTTAATCTGTACAAATAATTTCCATCTCTAAGTGATTGTTTTCTAGTAATTTGGAAAGAATACTGCCAAGACCTTAAAGGGTAACTTTTCTGTCTTGCTTGTCTTATTTCATGGCAAGTCTTTAATGACTAAATCTTAACAGTTGGAGATGGACATGTCATTGTTTTTGTTTTGTTTTTTTCTAAACTCTTTATTTTTTCCCATATTTTTTATTAATGTATTACAAGTGAACATATCTCCCCATTGCCCCCCCCTGCCATTCCCATGCATGCCTTAGTCCCCCAGTGTCTTATGTCCTTTGGTTATGCTTATATGCATGCATACAAGTCTTTCAATTGATCTCTTATCTACCCCACCTCTCCCTAACCTTACCACTGTAATGTGACAGTCTGTTTGATGCTTTACTGCCTCTGTATCATTTTGCTCATCATTTTATAATGCTATCATCTATAAATGAGTGAGATCATGTGGTATTTTTCTTTTTTAAAAAAAGAAATTTTTATTGATTTTTTACAGAGAGGAAGGGAGAGGGATAGAAAGTTAGAAACATCGATCAGCTGCCTTCTGCACATCCCCCACTGGAGATATGCCCGCAACCAAGGTACATGCCCTTGACCGGAATCAAACCTGGGACTTTTCAGTCCGCAGGCCGACACTCTATCCATTGAGCCAAACTGTTTTCGGCATGGTATTTTTCTTTCATTGACTGGCTTATTTCACTTAGCATAAGGTTCTCCAGTTTCATCCAGGTTGCTTCAAATTGTAAGAATTCCTTCTTTTTTTAATAGCAGCACAGTATTCCATTGTGTAGATGTACCATAGTTTTCTGATACACTCATCTGCTGATGGGCACCTAGGCTGTTTCCAAATCTTACCTATTGTAAATTATGCTGCTATGAACATTGGGGTGCATATATCCTTTCTGATTGGTGTGTCTAGTTTCTTAGAACATATTCCTAGTAGTGGGATTACTGGATCAAATGG
Organism: Lasiurus borealis; assembly: GCA_004026805.1. Classification (NCBI taxonomy): domain Eukaryota; kingdom Metazoa; phylum Chordata; class Mammalia; order Chiroptera; family Vespertilionidae; genus Lasiurus; species Lasiurus borealis. The sequence continues at coordinate 3,373 of PVJN01054400.1, read as the reverse complement.
GAGTTCCATTTTTAGTTTTTTGAGGAAACTCCATAGTGTTCTCCACAATGGCTGCACCAGTCTGCATTCCCACCAGCAGTGCATGAGGGTTTCTTTTGCTCTGCATCCTCACCAACACTTGTCATTTGTTGATTTGTTGATAATTGCCATTCTGACAGGTGTGAGATCGTATCGCATTGTCATTTCGATTTAATAAAAGGAAGATAAATGATCCAATAAAAAAATGGGCAATGGACCTAAATAGAATCTTTTCAAAAGACGACAGAAGGAAGGCCAAGAGACACATGAAAACATGCTCAAAGTCACTAATTATCTGAGAGATGCAAATGTCATTGGTTTTTAATGAGTCCTAAAAACTAAAGATGTTCTTCCATTTAGAACTAAATTTGTCATTTATAATCATAATATTACTATGAAGAAATATGTTCAACTCAAATTTTTAATAAATTTCCATAGTCCGCCTTTGTCATATTTTAATTATTCTAGAACAGTCATCAGCAAACTCATTAGTCAACAGAACCAGATATCAACAGTACAACAATTGAAATTTCTTTGAGAGCCAAATTTTTTAAACTTAAACTTCTTCTAACGCCACTTCTTCAAAATAGGCTTTCCCAGGCCGTGGTATTTTGTGGAAGAGCCACACTCAAGGGGCCAAAGAGCCGCATGTAGTTCGCGAGCCGCAGTTTGCCGACCACTGCTCTAGAACATAATATGAATATAATATAGTGTCATAGTTTCTGGGAACTTACTACCTTGAAACTCTATTCAATATGTAAAATTTAATTTTTTGTTAAATAACTTCTGAAAAATCTTTAACCAAGATTACTAATTTAATTGGCTTCAGAGTTTGTGTCAATCACTTCATTATAGCAAGAATAAAAAGATATGAAATGTATATTATAATTAAAACTGTAAAAACTATTTTTTAATCTGAAACATAATAGAAAATTTGTAAGAACACTTCAAAAATGTATTTGATAACCAATGAACATAGACACTGGAGGTTGGGGTATGCCTGGGAGGGAGTGGGGGTAATGGGAAGATATGTATAAAAAATTAATAAGAAAAAAAGAAAAAAATATATTTGAGTGTGACCTGTTGAGATGATGCTACCCCTCACCAAGTACACTAGTTTGTGTTCCTTACAAATGAAGACTCTTGTACATAGTCCAACAGAGAAACTGAAATAAGGAAATTATTGATACAATGCTTTGCATCCTATCAGGAGTCTCAGGATTTAAACTTACTCCATTATTGATAACTAGAGGCCTGGTGCACAAAATTTGAGTGGGGGGGCAGGGTCCCTGGTGCACGAAATTTGAAGACAGAATAGGGGGCCAGGTTTCCTCAGCCTGAATACACCCTCTCTCAATCCAAGACTGGTGGCTTCTAACTTCTCACCTGCCTACCTGCCCCTAACCACTTGCTTGCCTGCCTGATCACCCCTAACCACTCCCTCCCTGCTTCTGCCTTGGCCCCCGCACCAGGGACCCAGGTTTCCCTCTTCTGGCTGGCCACAGGCACCCAGGATCCAGGGCAGCTTGACCCAGGCCATGGCTTTGTTAGGAAGGATGTCCAGAATGATGTGCAGAACATACCCAATTTATCTGGTCTAATTAGAATATTACCCTTTTATTAGTATAGATGTTCTCTTTAATCAGTAAAGTAGTGGTTGTCAGATTCCTCCACTAAAAAATCACGTTTTTCCCTTTGTAACAAATGTGTACTTTGTTGAAAGTTATTTTGAAACTGTAAAAATTTCATTTCTATTCCAAAATTCAATTTCTTTGTTTAAACCAGTACAAACATAGGACACCTATGTCATGATCCATTACTATCATTTTTTGAGACTTTTTCAAAATTTGACCCTTGGAAACCCCACCAAAGCTGTCTCCTATGTATTTTCAACACATGCACATTATTTTTGATGACTTCTTTACTCACAGTCCAAAAAGAAGTTCCAGTCTCATTAGTACATTCTCTGTCCCAGCCCTGGCATTTCTTTATGGAACCATATACCCATCTTTTGGGTTTACTTTTATACATGTTGTAACACCAAAATGCATTGCTGGGACAGCAATTTTTGGTGTGTGTGTGTGTGTGTGTGTGTGTGTGTGTGTGGTGTGTGTTTGTGTTTGTGTGCTGGGAGGTGAGGGGGACTTCAAGAGCAAAAAACATTTACATCGCTGCCAATAGTTGGTTTTGTCAGATCTTTGGATTTTTGCCATACAAATAAATGTGTAACGATATCTCACGCTGTTTGAATTTAAATTTCTCTAATGATAATGCTGAGCATCTTTTAATAAACATAATACTAGTATTTATCATACATTGTATTCTTTGAAGTGTGTTAAAACCCTTTACCCATTTTGTTAAATTGTCCTGTTTTCTTCCATATGTTTGAGTTTTGGAAGCTCTTAATAAATTCTGGTTGATGAATCCTTTAACAGAAAGGGGATATACAAATCTTTTCACAGTCTTTTCTCTCTTCGATCACAGTGTGTTTTCTAGAGCAAAAGGTTTAATTTTGATAAAGTCCAATTACCCTTTTTTACTTTCTCAGGGATAACACATTTTGATTTTGTGGTTAAAATGGATCTTCACTTGTGTCCTGGCGGGCACAGGGTTTGCTGCTCTTCTCTCAGAGACTAAGGTTTTCATTTCATAGGAAAGTGGGGACCCTAAAGCCTTTCCCACAGTGCTGGGGGCCCCTCTTTTCCCAGACTATACCAGGGAGATGAGGATTTCCCTTAGCCCCACCCCACCTCCAACCTTTCTTGTGGGTGCACATTAGAAGTTCGTGGAGAAGATCCTGAGAATGAGTGCAAATTCCCCGTTTGCCTGTGGGAGAAGGGAGGGGTAATCTTGCCATAGTCCACATTCAACCTTCAGCAATGTGTCACAAAGTTTAACTGGATTCTTACATGCCCAGCATCTCATTCTCCCATTAGGCAGAGTGGAGACTGTGTGTAAGGGATAGAACTGTCTTGGGTTCTATACCCTTAGAGGCACCTGGTTTTCATTAGATATCTGGTAACTTGCTTGGCCTACAACTTCAGCTCTCTTGTGGATAAAAATAAAACAAGTAACAACGTTTTTAGTTTTATTTCTTATATTCTTGTGTTTGGTTGATAGTGACAGACTTTTTCCAATCGTCTATATCCCAGACACAAGCAAAACTCTGAATAATTTTAATTATTTCTGCATTAAAAACTCAAGAGGCTCTAACCAGACATTTTTCCAAAATAAAACTCCATAGTAAGCACCTCAAATGATGCACCAAACTTGCTATGTATGCATTTGTGTGTGAGCATTTCTATACAGGAAAGTGAAAAGAGGTTAAGTTTCCATTTCATTCTAATAAGTTACA
>PVJN01054399.1:0-13417 GCA_004026805.1 Lasiurus borealis | reverse complement strand
TGCCAGCTCCCCCCCCACCTCCCCTCTCACCCCCTCTTGTACATCACTACCTGACTTATCTTTCTGAACGGCAGCTCTGACAGCTGCCGCCTCTGCACAGGCTGGAAATACCCTGCAGCACAACCCCAGCCTGGCCTCATTTACAGCCCCCACCTCCCCACCTCATCCCAGGATCGGACTCATTAAGCCAGGGAGGGACACACACACACACACACACACACACACACACACTCACACACTCTCACTCATACATTCACAAACACACAAATACTCGCACACACTGATATACACATGCTCACAAACTCACTCACACACATACACACACTAACACACACACTAATTCTCATTCCCTCCCCACCCACCTCTCTGCAGGTAACTTGGGTGCTCTCTGCCAGATCTGGTCCCAGATCCTGACCACTGATCTTAGAGAAATCTTAGAAACACCAATGTATTTTTGTCTTGAAGAACTAAAGACAATTTTTTAAAATATATACATATATATTTTAATATGTGTGCATATATATATATATATATATATATATAATTGATTTTTTACAGAGAAGGGGAGAGGGATAGACAGAAACATCGATGAGAGAGAGATATTGATCAGCCGCCTCCTGCATGCCCCCCACTCGGGATGCGCCCGCAACCAAGATACATGCCCTTGACCGGAATCAAACCTGGGACTTTTCAGTCCTCAGGCCGACGCTCTATCCACTGAGCCAAACCGGTTTCGGCTTAAAATATATTTTTAATTGATTTTTTACAGAGAGGAAGGGAGAGAGAAAGAGAGTTAGAAACATTGATGAGAGAGAGACACCCATCAGCTGCCTCCTGCACGCCCCCTACTGGGGATGTGCCCGCCACCCTTCAGTCCACAGGCCGACGCTCTATCCACTGAGCCACACTAGTTTCGGCTTGAAGACAACTTTAAAAAGGAAATATTCTCCCACAGTCAAGGAAAAGGACATACTTCCAAAACTTATAAACCAAAGGCATGAGTATCACATTTCCCATAAAAACTCAAAACAGAAGGCACTCGGCACTGAACGTGTTTCTACGCCTATTTCACCCGCGCTGTGACTTACAACGGGAGCCGGGAGCCGGGAAGAAGCAAGCGCCACAGAGCCGGTGCCGAGTCCACCGGAACCGCAGGCTCTCACGGCAAAGGTCATCTGAGGTCTGCAACGCGTCGCTGCTCGGGAGCCCGTGGGGCCCGTTCTGTGCCAGGCACCGGCGCAACCAGACGGGCCCAGCAGAGAGTTACTTCCAGCCGGGGACGTGCAGAGCCACAGACATAGCACCGCACAGGACACAAGTTTCAAACTGTTGATAAAACACTAACAATGAGACGGCCTTGGCGCCTGGGTTCCTATCTGTGAGCTTCATCCATTCTCTCCACAAGTACACAAGCCCCGGGACGGCCAGGCACTGGGGGGGCCCCGCAGTCCCTCAGCTGTGGCTCCTGCCGTCGGGAAACTTAACTTCCAGGCGAGGAAGGCCAAGCACTTGACTTTGACACACCAGGTGCCGTCAGTGTTAAAGGAAAACAGAACGGGGCGAGGTGAGGCAGGGCTGGGTCTTCTCTAAAAGGGGGCAGCGGAGGCGTGCTGACACTTCAGCAGAGCCCTGAGGAGGGACAAGCAGGTGCAAAGTCCGTGAGACACGATACTGAAGTGCTGACCTCCTTAACTGAACACTGATAAACCCCGCCATCCTTACCTCTGGACGTGACAGGAAGCTGACAAATTAACTTTATTTCTCCATTCCAGCGTGTTCAGTCCAACTGCTATCTATACTGCGTGCTCTCTCTTAAAATATATTTTTATTGATTTCATAGAGAGTGAGAGAAACATCAATGATGAGAGAGAATCAGGGATCGACTGATTCCTGCACACCTCCTACTGGGGATCGAGCCCACAACCCGGGCATGTACCCTGACTGGGAATCGAGAACCATGACTTCCTGGTTCACAGGCCGACACTCAATCCCTGAGCAATACCGGCCAGGCTATTACCGCGCCCCTCCCCCCTCTCTTAAATATATTTTTATTTATTTCAGAGAGGAAGAGAGAGATAGAAACATCAATGATAAGAGAGAATCATTGATTGGTTGCCTCCTGCATGCCTCTCATTGGGGATCGAGCCCACAACCTGGGCATGTGCCCTGACCAGGAATCGAACTGTGACCTCCTGGTTCATAGGCTGACACTCAACCACTGAGCCATGCTGTCCGGGCGTGGCTATACTTCTCTTAAACGAAACTTCGTCGGTACAAAAAAGCTCAATAGTAAAAAACAAAAACAAAGGAGGAAGGGTGCACAGTAAAGAAGCTAATGAAGGAAAAACACCACAAATCTGTTTTAAGGAGGATCTGTGCATTTCCTTTTGGTCTCATATTTCCTTCCTCATTAATCTTTCGGTAAGATATCTCAAGTAAGATAAAATTCCTTGATCAAAGAATTATTAGTCATGTGAAGTCACTGAGCTTATTGAATATAAGAAAACCAGGCTAACAAACCAAAATTTAATTTTAGTTATTGATTAGGAATGATTAAAAAGCAATGACGCAAGCACCCCTCGCCATAGTAGGAATAATAAACACTAGGTCACTGTGTTAAGTACACCGTGTCCTAGAAAACAGCCACATAGCAAAGACATTCAAGAAGATCAGTTTACATAGACAGCATATTCTAATTTTTAATCGTTTCATATATTTTCATTGAACAAATTGTCTAATTATCTGCTTCAAAGTCCTTTATGCCAATGAAAAACCTTAAAGAAAAAAAGAAATTTGATATTAACAACTACATCTTTGGGGAAATTATTAATTCTAGAAATAAAAAGTTAAAATTCCCCCAACACCTCTCCCCAAAAACTGATCTGGTTAAGTTTCTTTGGTTTGCCAAGAAGACAAAGCCCCCCTGGGAAGTAGAGATCTGACAGATCCAAGGGCAGGAGGTAGAAAGAGATCTGACAAGTCCAACAGGAAGTAGAGAAAGATCTGACAAGTCCAAGGACAGGAAGTAGAAAGAGATCTGACAGATCCAAGGACAGGAAGTAGAGAGAGATCTGAAGGGTCCAATGACAGAAAGTAGAGAGAGATCTAAAGGGTCCTTGGACAGGAAGTGGAGAGATTTGACAGGTCTAAGGACAGGAAGTACACAGGTTCTAGGAGATATGCAACTGGAACTGAGAAAATGGAAATGGCCATCAGAAACCAGCCAGGACTGGTTCTGTTTTTCTGGGTGCGCTTTCTCTATCCTTCTACCACCCTCTCTCTTAATCAACCATGTGTACACGGTCCAAAACTACCTATAATTCCACATCCTAAATACCATCTAGTGTCAGCTGTGACTGTTTGTTTCTAAAGAGAGTCCTCTGCACCAGCTCACTGGCTAACAGGTGGCCCATCAGCTGAGGTACATACAGCAGAGGCGAGACGGAGGGGAGGTCCTGCCACAGGGACCACAGGTAGACAGACGCTCAGAAGGGAAGGGGAGGCCAAGTACTGACTAGAATCTTTAATAGAGAAACAAACTTCTCCTTCTAAGTGACCTAAGTGTTTATCTCTTCACTGTGCTACCATTTAATTACGGGAAGGATGAATCATCAAGTATCATACATGAACCTGAACACACACAGTTGATCCTTGAACACCACAGATTGGAATTATGTGGGTCCACTTATATGCAGATTTTCCCTAACTACCCGTGCAGCTCAAACCTGTGGTGTTCAAGGGTCAACTCAGTGATTAGAAATCTGCATATGTGGAGAACTAACTATGTATGTGAATTTTCTTCTTCTTAAAATAATACGTATTTTTGTTGATTTCAGAGAGGAGGGGAGAGGGAGAGAGAGAAACATCAATGATGAAAGAGAATCACTGAGCAGCTGTCTCCTACACACCCACACTCGGGAAGGACCCTGCCAACCCAGGCGTGTGCCCTGACCAGGAATGGAGAACCATGACCTCCTGGTTCATAGGTCGACGCTCAACCACTGAGCCACACCAGCCAGGCTACATGAATATCCAACTGCACTGGAGGCTGGCGCCCCTAAGCTACATGTTGTTCGAGGGTTAACTGTAAATCAAGTAAAACTGATGCCCAACAGATACCGGGGGCCCTAAAAACAAAGAAGAGAACTACAGTATCCCCTGTAATGCTTTTCCCCATTGGAAGTACCAGGGTTATCTGCACTGTCTTCCCCACTTACTGTGTCAAAAGCAGGAGAAAAGGCCACGGCCAGAATCAGAGAGAGCCAATGAGGAGAGCCACCTGTGTCTGACAGGCCACTTAGGGGTTCGGGTCATCTATCAGCTGTCAGGAAAGCTCAGGGCTGCCTTCCAGCCGTCGGCTTTGAGGAGAGTTGCTTTGATGACACATTCGTTTTCCACAGAAGCCACATTATGGATGCGGGTGCGCCCCGTGGCTGCATGCGTTGGTTCTTCCCGCACATCCTCCGCTTGCCTCTGGTGACAGGGCACTTCACTCCCATCCGGGAAAGGGCACGGTCCCTGCTTGCGCCCTCGCCCGGATGCTCCCAGGGGGTGAGCCCTTCCCGTGGGAACGCACCGCCACTAGTTCAGGACTGTGAGCAACCAAAACCCCAGCCCCCACACTGCACAGCGACACTGCAGCAACTTACAAGACACAGGTATCTTAAAACTGACACAAGCACAGCAAAGCTGGACAAATGACAGACTCTAAGGAGCCACGAGCTCTAGGTGGATCTCAGTTCTGACAGCAGGTGGCGCTACGCCCTTTCCCATGACATCACATCCTCACAAAGCTGGGTTTTCAGTGGTGGCTTCCATTATGAAAATCTACCGGGGCAGAAAGTGAGGGTGGGGGCCGGTCTGATTTTGTAGTCTGAGAAGCTGTACAGCCCATTAATTAACAACAGTGGCTTATTTAAGAATAAAATTAAATGTTTCCTTCAATTTATGGGTATTATTTTTTCAAATGGCCAAGAGGCTCTTGGCACATAAATACTCCAGTTGTTTGGACTTCCCGCTGAGGAAATGAAACCGTCGGTATTTATTTTGGCCTGGGGCATCGTGAAGAGGCTGGGGCGCCAGAGCCAGAGCTGAGAGCCGCAGCCCAAGCACAGGACTAGGAGGCCACGTCTCGGCCCCACTGCACCGAGCTGCACCCCTCTGGCCCCTGCTCTCGGTGTGGGGTAGAAACCTGACAATAAACTACAAATTCTCCAGGAATAGGAACCGACTGCCTCACCTTCGTGTTCTCAGAACCAATCCAAACCCAGGAGGAACTCGGGCCTTGAGGACAAGACCCGAGGGCCACGGGCCGTGGGGAAGGCAGAGGGACGGGCCCTCACCGTGCGGCGGCTGCAGCAGAGCTGGTGCGCACAGGAAAAGGTGCAGGGCTGAGGATTGGACTGGACCCTCGAAGGAGCCGAGGACACACTTTTGTGGATCCCGCCCCATGCAAAGCCGACTCTAACCTGAGGAGGCGCACGGACCCCCGTGAGGGTGGTCTCCGCCATCAGGGCCTCACATGCCCACTGTGCGGCTCAGGAGCGGCCGGTCCGATGGAAGAACAAACGGAACCTCTAAGTGCAGCACGCGGGTCTGCACAGAAAGAGCCACTGCAAAGGCCCCTGTGGGGACAGCACAGCATGTGGAGCAGAAACGGCCCAGCATCCCTGTTAAATGTGCTGACTGGTTACAGGAGACACGCCTCAGCTCCCAAAGAGTGCACACGGAGGTGCCAGGGTGAAGGGGAACCGGTGTGAATTTGCAATCCGCCTCCTCAGACACCCACGGCTGTTTAAAATAAAGGGGCCTGGATTATTATGGCAGCTGGCGATACTGACGGGTGACCTCAGTGACTGCTGGGTCCCCGTGACCCCGTTCCTGGACGCACCTCTGGAGCTGACCCTCAGGCACGAGCAGGACCTCAGCGAGGGGCTGGCTCTTTGGGGAGGAGTGGATGTCCCCTGCGTGAGCTCCACAGGTCTAGGGGGACGGGGGCATTAGACGAGACAACAATCTGAGGGGCGGTGGCCCAGGGCAGTGCCTCCCACTAACTTCTCCGGGGGAGCCACATTCCCAGCCTCCTCATCTACTCCTCCTGGGGTCAAGCACTCGTTCTTACCGGAGTTGAGCCATCGGCCAGCAGAAAGCTAAAGACAATGAGGAGAGCTCAGCAGAGGGTGGGAATCACCCCGCGGAGAGCGGGAGGCACTGCGGTGGGGGAGGGGGAGGAAAACCCTGCGGCCAGGGACCACGTCCATCAGACCTCTCCGCACCCAGGGGAGCTGCCCGGCCCACAGCACGGGCCCCCTGAGGCTCTGCTCACTGGCGCGGGGTTGTGCACCGCAGGTGCTGGGCAGCATCCCTGGCCTCCACCCACAAGATAGCACCCCAAGTTGCGACAACCCCAAATGTCTCAGACACTGCCCAATGTCCCTCTGAGAACTCAGTCACTGCAGCCCATCAGCAGGGACAGGAATGGGTGTGGGTTTTCCACCAATCCACAGAGCACACTTTCACTCGGGCAGGTGAGGAGCGGTACCTTGGACAGGGAGGAAGTGGCACCAGAGACACAAAGACGAAGAGTGACAAACGCCCAGCCTTGCCTGTTGTGCAACCACGTACGGCCGACTTAAGTAACATCCAGGCCGCCGCTGACGGGAGAGGGTTGCCTCCTCCCTCAGAAACATGGCAGCGGTGCCACCAGCAGCGGCCGCCCCAGCGACGGGACACTGGCCGCCAGGGGCAAACACCCAGACACACCGAGATGCACCGACTCTGCACCCACGAGCCCCGAAAGAGCTGTGACGGCCTTTCTTGTGGCTAAGCCCCTGGTGATTAAGTCCCGACGACACCCTTCACACATCACCATCCCGTTAACAAGAGAATTTAAAAATGAGCCCAAGTCCGTCCTCCTTGTCCTCAAGCACTCACTTAGCTCAGTACCTGTGAGCACAGAACTGAGGCACAAACACTTCCAAGGAAAACAAGGCACAGAGCACGTGTGCTGGGAAGCCGTGGTGCACAGTGACGGAAAGTGCAGGGTGTGGGTCCCAGCCCCGTGACCCCGGCTGCTTGTCTGCTGGGGAGGAGGACACTTTTTCATAGAGGCCCAGACAGCAAAGGTTTCAGGGCTGCAGGCAACTGCAAGTTCTATGCTGATCTGCTGTCCCAAGCAGCCACGGGTGATCGATCCAGGAAGGAAGGACAGGCTGTGCTCTGACAAAGCATCTGTGGACAAAAACTCAAGCCACGTAACTCTCCATGTCACAAAAAGGGATTCTTCTTTTGGTTAGTTTTTCAATGATTTTTACTTATTTACTAATAAATAAAAGGTATTATTTTTCCTTGAACTGTTATGCAAAATCTTTTAAAATTTTATTGTTTAAAGTATTACATACAGTAGTACATAGATCTCCTTTTTCCCCCCAGACCTTCTCCCGCCTCATCCCCCGCCCCCAGTGTCTGTGTCCAGTGGTTGTGCTGATATGCATGCACACAAGTCCTTTGGGTGATCTCTTTCCCTCCCTCCCAACACTCCCCAGCCTTCCTGCTGTAATTTAAGTCTGCTCAGTGCTTTACTCCCTCTGTATCTATCTTTTTGTTCATCAGGTTATAATGTTTTTTATTTTCCATAAATGAAGGAGATCATGTGGTATTTTTCTTTCATGGCCTGGCTTATTTCACTTAACATAATGCTCTCCAAGTCCATCCATGCTGCTGCAAATGGTAAGAATTCCTTCTTTTTTACAGCAGCGTAGTATTCCATTGTGTAGATGTACCATAGTTTTCTAATCTATTCATCTGCTGATGGGCACTTAGGCTGTTTCCAAATCTTAGCTATTGTAAATTGCGCTGCTATGAACATAGGGGTGCATATATCCTTTCTGATTGTTGTTTCTACTTTCTTAGGATATATATTCCCAGAAGTGGTATTACTGGGTTAAATGGGAGTTCCGTTTTTGGTTTTTTGAGGAAACTCCATACCGTTCTCCACAGCGGCTGCGCCAGTCTGCATTCCCACCAGCAGTGCACGAGGGTTCCTTTTTCTCCGCACCTCGCCAGCACTTGTTGGTTGTTGATGATTGCCATTCTGACAGGTGAGATGGTACCACCTTATCATTTTGATTTGCATCTCTCAGAAAATTAGTGACTTTGAGCATGTTTTCATGTGTCTCTTGGCCTTCCTTCTGTCTTCTTTCTAAAAGATTCTATTTAGGTCCATTGCCCATAATTTTATTGGATCATTTGTCTTCCTTTTATTAAGTTGTGTAAGTTCCCTATAGGTATTGGGAATTAAACCTTTATCAGTGGCAACATTTGCAGACATGTTCTCCCATAAAATGGTTTTCTTGTCTTGATGGTTTCTTTTGCTGTGCAAAAGCTTTTTATTTTGATGTCATCCCATTTTTATTTTCTCTTTAGCTTCCATTGCCCTAGGAGCTGTATCAGTGAATAAATTCCTTCGGCATATGTCTGAGATTTCTCTGCCTGTAGATCCCTTAGTATTTTTATGGTTTCCTGTCTTATGTTTAAGTCTTACCTATTTCGAGTTTATTTTTGTGTATGGTCTAGTTTCATTTTTTTGCATTTATCTGTCCAATTTTCCCAACACCATTTAGTGAAGAGACTGTCTTGACTCCATTGTATGTTCATGCCTCCTTTGTCAAATATTAAGTGAGCAGAGTGGTTTGGGTCGATATCTGGGTTCTCTATTCTATTCCATTGATTTATATGTCTGTTCCTGTGCCAGTACCAGGCTGTTTTGAGAACAGTGGCTTTATAGTACAGCTTGAAATCTGGTATTGAGATCCCACCTATTCTGTTCTTCTTTCTCAAGATTGCTGTAGCTATTCGGGGTCCTTTTTTATTCCAGATGAATTTTTGGAGAGTTCCAGGTCTGTGAAATATACCATTGGTATTTTAATGGGGAATGCACTGAATCTATAAATTGCTTTGGGTAGTATGGACATTTTAATGATGTTGATTGTACCAATCCATGAACATGGTATCATCTTCCATCTGTTTACGTCTTCCTCTATCTCTTTTTTCAGTGTCCTGTAGTTTTCCACTATAGGTCTTTCTCCTTCTTAGTTTATTCCTAGATATCTTAATTTTTTTTGGTGCAATGGTAAATGGGATTGCTTTTTAGTCTCTCTTTCTGTAAGTTCACTATTGGTGTATAGAAATGCCACAGATTTCTTGGCATTAATTTTGTATCCTGCTACATTGCCAAATTCATTTATTAAGTCTAATAATTTTTTGATGGGAGTCTTTTGTTTTTTCTATGTACAATATCATGCCATCCGCAAATAAGGACAGCTTTACTTCTTTCTTTTCCAATTTGGATGCCTTTTATTTCTTCTTCTTGTCTAATTGCAATGGCTAAAACTTCCAGTATTATGTCGAACAGCAGTGGTAAAAGTGGACATCTCTGTCTTGTTCATGTTCTTAGAGGAAATAGTTTTAGTTTTTGCCCATTGAGTATGATGTTGGCTGTGGGTTTATCATATATGGCTTTTATTATGTGGAGGTATGATCCTTCTATTCCCACCTTGCTGAGAATTTTTATCAAAAATACTACCTTCCAAAACTCAATCAGGTTATATAATTCTAATATTCTCTCCAATTTGCTTGCCTTTGACTTTAGAACAAAGGTCCTCTACCAGGTGTCCTGGCTATAGATCTGCTCTGAATCTAAAGCAGATAATCTTTATGGCCCAGAGCCTCAGTGCCATGCTCAGTAACTTCCCCCACACCCTCTTCAAGGTTGTAAACTATTTCCCACACACACCCTCCTCAAAGGTTTTATAACACTAGAGGCCCGGTGCAGAAAATCATACACTCGGGGTAGGGGGTCCCTCAGCCCAGATTACCAGAGGGCACCGGCCAGGCTGAGGGACCCCATGGGTGCAGGATCAGGGTTGGGAAGGGATGTGGGAGGTTGGCTAGCCAGGGAGGGACTGCAGGAGGGCCCCAGAGCATGCGCAGCCATCTTGCTCAGTCCCCATCAGCCACACCCCAGCAGGAAGGGTCAGAGCACCTGCCCCCTGGTAGTCAATGCATGTCATAGCGAGCAGTTAAGCGGCCTTAGCATATCGTTAGCATATTACACTTTGATTGACGGTGGGGTGGGGTTGTGGACGGTGGGGTGGGTTTGTGGACGGTGGGGTGGGTTTGTGGACGGAGCAGCGCCACAGGGGCAGTGAGTCTTCTTGTTGTGCCGCCTCCTCCGCCTCCTCCGCCATCGCACCAGGAACAGTAAGCAAGCAGCGAGAGGAACGTGCTTGCCTGACCCAGTGATTCGTCATGTAGCAGCTCCTCCTTTCCACCTCTGCCTACAGGTGACCCAAGTTCCCTCCAACTCTCTCGCCCCAACCTTACAATAGGTCAACATGTATAAAACCTCAGTTACATATGTTTAATGTATCAGGATTATCTATGCTAACTGGCACCTACTTACAATGTTACTTTGTTGTAAGTCTTAAGATTAAACACAAAGACAGTCTTTTATGTTTGAAATCAAACCCGCCTCTCCCAATCAAAGTCTGTTTCTAATCTCACCTTCCAAAACTTAAATGTCTGCAGTTCGTGGGCACTTTATGGACCTGTTATGCACAGGACAGTTGCTGAGATTACAATAAGGGACTGTTTGCTGAAAGTCAACTAGTTCAACCATTTCCCAGATACAAAGCAAATGCAGAGACAGACAAGTGCACGAAGAGGGTCTATCCTGTAACGGCGTCACAGCCCTGGCTCAGCGCAGAGCAGCAGAGCGTGCTGGGAGCGTCAATGCCGAGGCCGCGGGGCCAGCGATGGCAAGGCCGGCGGCACAGCAGGCACAGGGATGAGGCCGGCCTGTGGGTGAGGGGCAGACGCGGGCCCATCTCTCTAAGGCTCAGCCTCCCATTACCCGTGTCTCCGTGTGCGGTCCAGGGACCAGCCACAGCAGGGACACCTGGGGCTCTGAGGAAAGCTGATCAGGATGGCACCTAAAGACACGGTCACGTTCTGAGACCACCCAAGTCCCCGCACTGCTCCCACCCACCCGCCAACTCCCGAGGAAAGCTTCTTGAAGCCACATCTACACAGCTGGCCGCCTCCTCCCCGACTCCATGTTCCAGCTCCGCCCCGGCCGCCCCGCACCAGGACACTGGCACCTGCCGCCTTCTCGACACTCTGGGCAGTCGACACCCTACCCTCCTTACCTTCACCGGCCGGGTGCTGCCTCCCCTGCCCCCACCCACGGCAGCTCACAGTGCCCATCACCAGGATACACGTGCTGCCTGTGACTTCCAGGCCAACACTCAGGAGCCAGCGTTTGGGCGCCCAGCTGTCTGGCGTCCACTTTGACCTTCCAGTATTCCAAGCACAGCTCTAGATCCCCACTGGACAGCCCACAGATCTGCTCACCCACCTGCCCACCCACCTGACCTCACTGCAGTGCCCACATGGCCTCCCAGTCCCTTCCTGTCCCACACCCCTAAGTCCTGTCCGTCAGTTCTGGGGGGAGGCGGGGGCCCTCCATCTTCAGAGCCCGGATGGAAGTGTCTGTCTGTTTATTCCCTCAGCCCCACCCTTAGCCAGGTCGCCCATCTCTCTTGTCATCTCTAAATAACCTGTCTCCATTTCCTCCCCAACAATCCATTCTCTAGATTCGGCAATCTAACTATCTGAAAACTCTCGTCTTGTCACTTCCTGCTTAAAATCACGAATGGCTTCCAGAACGCAGAAATGCAGTTCTGCACAGCGTGGTAACTGTAAAGCGCCGTCCACGCCAGGGCAGGTCTGAAGTCAAAGAAGGCACTGACGACAGAACCTGCGAGCGGCCGGTGACCGAGGCTTCTCCCGGCTCTGAGGGCAGCCACCCGCCTCCCCTCGGGCCTCTGTGACCACCACTCCACCTGCAGGGCCAGGCTCCGCACCTCCTGTCCGTCTCGCCCTCAGGCGCCATCCCACCCGTGCCGCGGCGCTCACCGTGCATCGGACCAGTCGCTTCTCCCAGGACAGGAGATCCGGAGCCAGTTCCCAGCACCCACCCCGTCGGGCACAGGGCTGCTGAGGACAGAGCTGGCAGCCACTTGTGAAATAAATCCACGCCTCTGAGGAGCTGGTGTCTGGAACCCGCTCCAGCCCTCTTGATAGGAACTGGGCTCCTCGGGCAGACACTTCTGAACGGCGTGCTACACGCAGGTCTGCTTTGCACCTCCTCCATCAAGAGCCAGCGTCTGTCCTTCCTCCACGCCCAGCCCGCTGGGCCCTGTCGCTGGCTTTGGCCTGTCAGTCCGCGGCCCCGCCTCCCGAAGCCTCGCAACTCCGGCTCCGCCTCCGAAACTCAACCCTTGAGCGGCCTGGGCAAGCCTCCCGGGGCTCCCTGGAGGGGGACAGAGGGCCCTGGCGAAGGGACAGTGCGGGGAGGCCATCCAGGAAGGGCAGCCAACACCACACAGACCAGAGGTCCCTCCCGGAGAGCCCTGCCGCTGACCGCGGGGACACGGTTATGTCGCTGTTTGGGTTTGTTACGCAGCAATGGGTAGCTGACACAGGCTGCACGGCAGTGTGTAAACTGCAGAACGTGTGTGAGGTTCTGAGCTCTTCACCTTGGCACGGCGAGGCTCGCGCCCGGGCTGGCTAAGCTGCCCTCTGCCCGCTCCACTGGATCACACCCCCAGTGGTAACAACTCCGTCTCCAGACCAGCACCGAGGTGAATGCTGTGTGCCTCCGGGCACGGCCCCTCCCCCAGCAGGAAGGAGCCCAGCGGTGGCATGCTGACCTCTCCCCTCACGCACTTCTACCTGGGGCTCTGCACGTCCTTTCCCTCCTCAATGATCCCCAAAGGACAGTCAGTGGGGTGAGCACTGGCAGCAGCCTGCACCTGTTCCTACGAGAACCACCATAAGGCCGGCACTCCTCTTTTCCCACAAATGGAACAGACGGATATAAAGAGCAGAAAGTGCCTGCCCGCCTCCCAGACACGCAAACCCTGGCCACTGAGGGCTCCAAAGACAACAGCAAGACTGAGCAAAACCAGCCAAAACCAAGATGCTCCGTCAGCGAGCTTAGAAACCATGCACGCTAAAAAAGAGAATGGAGCCCTGAACTGTGTGGCTCAGTGGATAGAGCGGCGGCCTGCAGATGAAAGGGTCCTGGGTTTGATTCTGATCAAGGGCATGTGCCCAGTTCCCAGGCTTGATCCCCAGTAGGGGGCATGCAGGAGACAGCCAGTCAATGATTCTCACTCATCATTGATGTTTCTACCTCTCTCCCTCTACCTTCCTCTTTGAAATCAATAAAAGATATATATATATATAATATATTTTAAAAGTTAAAATAGTTCACAGTAAATTTGACAAGCAAAACTCAAAAAAAAATAGTGCTGCCCTAGTCGATTTGGCTCAGTGACTAGAGTACCAGTCT
>PVJN01054398.1:0-13405 GCA_004026805.1 Lasiurus borealis | reverse complement strand
AAATATTGATAATAATGGCTTGATTCATCTTTTTCAGAGGTTTATATTTTTATAAAACAATCATTAACTCAAAGAAATTAGTATATAACTCAAAATTTTGATTAAAATTCCTAGTAAGGAAAGATGTTACCTTTCAGCTCCTCTGATTATACCACATAAAAAGACTCTTTGCATAAAGATGACCTAGATTAGCCAAAAATTTTACTGAGATTTTTTTTTAATACTATTAATTTATTAATAGTTAATGTTTTCATGGCAATAATAATAATAAACACATGCACAAAACTGCTTTCCAAACATATCTCATTTTGCCTGTACAACAGTAGTACAGGAAATAACTTTTATTCCAGATTTATAGATATATAAAAAAAAAGGCTTTAAAAGAAATTAGATAGCATGCTTAACATCTCACTGTTGTTTGGTTGTGGGGCTAGGACTAAAATTGTAATATGTATTATTCCAAAACCTTAATATTCTAAAATATTAATATTTTCCAAAAAAATATTTTTTATAATTGGGTTATGCCTTTCCATTCAATAAAACTTATGTTTAAAATCCTTATTATCATCTTTGAAACATGGCATAGTCCTTTCTTTGTGAACAATGGAAAATTCATGATATTTATGCTAATCTAAATAAGCCAGTCAGAGAATGATAAATATCACATGATCTCATTCATTTGTGGAATATAATGAACAACAAACTGATGAACAAAAAGATACAGAGACAGAGAAGCATCTATCAGATCATTAAACCTCAGAGGGAAGGTAGGGGAGGGGGGGTAAGGGGAAGAGATCAACCAAAGGACTTATATGCAATGCATATAAGCCTAACCAATGACACAGACATCAGGAAGGTGAGAGCATGACTATGGTGTGTGTGGGGGCAATAGGGCTATAAGGATACATTGTAATAATATTGAATATAAACTATAACCAAAAAATTAAATATTATCCTAGCCAATAAAAGAATAATACGCAAGTTGACTGTACTTCTGTAATACCCTCAAGCTACGCCCACCACACCCACCTACCAGCCAGAGTGAGTATGCAAATTAACCCAACCAAGATGGCTACAGCCACAGAGAGAGCAGGAGGGAGGGAGGGTCAGGCCTAACTGGGTAGTTGGATTTCCCTCAAAAGTTCCCATATTTGAGAGGGAGAAGGCTGGGCTGAAGGACACTGTCCCCACCCCCCCACCCTGTGGACAAATTTTGTGCATTGGGCCTCTAGTTTAAAATAAAGACAGATGGAAACCTGTTTATTAGTTTCTATAGCTGCTTTAAAATTAGAACGAATTTAGTTTGATACAATACAAACATGTTACCTTAAAGATTTAAATGCTAAAAATCTCACATATATTCACTAGGTTGAAATCAATGGTTGGCAGGGTTGTGTTCCCTCAGGTAGTTCTAGGGGAAAATCTGTTTCATTGTCTTTTCCAGCTTCTAGAGCCACAGTCCTTGCATTTCTTGACTTATATGCCACCTTTTAAGTTATATCTTACTTCAGTCTTCACATTACTTTCTGTCAATTTTCCTTTTATAAGGACTCTTGAGATTAAATTTTAGGCCCATTCAAATAATCCAAGATAATCATCTATTTTAAGATGCTTAATCTAATCTCATCTATACAATCCAATTATATATAAAATAACCAAGATTCTGGGGTATGACCTGTATATCTTTGAGGATCATTATCAACCTACTGCAGTAACCTTGAATATCAGGAATGCTAACTAAAAATGATTATCAAAATCAAGCAATGGTGAAAATGGAAAATAAATTATTTCATGGTCCTAAGTAATAGATTTAACATCATCTTTATACCAAGATTTTTGGGTAAATAATTCAGTATAATTTTGAAATTTTTCTGTATTTATTTTATGCACATGCTAGTATTGCTAGGATATAAAATACAGCATAGGAAATATAGTCATAATACTGTAATAAGTATATATGGTGCCACTTGGGTATTTGAAATATCAAAGGAATACTTTGTAAAGTATATGACTGTAAATAATATACTGTATGTCTGAAAAAATACAAAATAATATTGAATATAAACTGTAACAGAAACAAATTAATATTATTTAAAATAAAGACAGATGGAAACTTGTATATGTAATACATGTTAGTTGCTATAAATTTAGAAAAAAAAATAGTTTAATACAACACAGACATATATGGAGAAGGGAAGTATAACAAGCTGTAATGAACAGTCATCAGGGATCTAGAGCTTCCTGGTGCCGGGCCAGGGCAGGGGACCTGAGATTGCATCCCCCTCCCAGTGGGCCTTGCCTGGGGAACTCAGGCTGCACCCCAGGGCCTGGCACCAGGATGGGGGACCTTAGGCACACCCCTGCTCCAGTGCCAGGCCAGGGGAGCTGAAGGTGCTCTGGGGTACCTGAGGCTGTGCCCCCTGTCTGGCGCCATGCCAGGGTACCTGAGGTTGTGTCCTCCACCTGGCGTGGCTTGACCAGGGTGGAGCTGGCCAGGTCTGGATCTTGCAAAAATTTGAGGTTCATGTGGGTGGGCAGGTACTTGACTCTGGGTCCCATGGCACACTCCAGACTCTGACAGGAGGAAGATTTTCATGTACATTTTACTAATTTTCTTACATATCTGACACTTCTATTATAAGGGCAAATAGCAATAATAAAATATTTCCTCTAATTAATTCCCTTTATTTATTTATTTTTTTGAGAATTTTATTTTTTTAGTTTTTTAAATAAATCTTTATTGTTCAGTTTATTATTATTATTTTTTGGCATTCTCATTAAGATCCTTGAAGGATTCACTAAGTTTCTCAGAGTTCTCAATAAGTTTGTTGGTGGTTTGTAGAAGATTCTTTAATAACCTTATAAATGTGGTTTTGAACTCTATGTCCAGTTGTTTGCCTTCCTCCATTTTTTTCATTTGTGAGATGTTTCTTGGTCTCCACAATTTGGCTGCTTCCCTGTGTTGATGGAGTGGCTTTGTGTGCTAGTTGTCCTTAGGGCCCAGTAGCTTCACTTCCCCAATAACCTGAGGTGGAGTCTCTTGGTGCCCTTTGTGGGCTGGGTTCACAGTCTTGTTGTAGTTAAGCCTTGATTGCTATTGGTACACTGGGAGGAACTGACCTCCAGGCCAATTGACTGTGAGGATTTGCTGTGTCTGTAATGAAAGAACTGCTGTGCTGGAGACACCCCTGTTGGGCAGAACTTGCTTCAGTGGGGCTTTGGTGCTCACCCAGTCTGCCTTTTGAGCATGTCACTTATGTATGTGAGGAGTTGAAATCTGGTGTCGTCTCACACTGACCTCTAGGTACACTGGTTCCTGGATCTCCAAGGAGGTGCAAGTCAGCTAATGTCGGAGGCCACCCAGCAGGAGCTACAGGGAGCTCTGCAGATTACTCCTTTTTGCTTGGAGTTTGGAAGATTTGGAGTTGTCTGACCCAGCTGCAATTTGTTAGGTTAAGCTACCAGAGGGCAAGCCATTCATAATCAAAAGTTGCTGCACAGCTGGATGGGTGTGTAAATTGGGCGGGGCGGAGTCTCATGGAGCCTTTAGGCTAGGGCGTGGCAAACAGCAATGGCTGCCAGTTAGCCCTCTCTGCGGTATTCTGTTTAGTGTCCTGAGTCCTGAGCCCCAGCACAGTAAACAATGATTCCAGTGCACACCTCTGGAGAGAGCCACCCTCCCTTTCTGACCTGATGGCAGACAGTCCAGTTTCTCCCTCTATGAGTATGGGTCCCCAGAATGTCGCCAGAAACTGGAGTTCAGAAAGTCGGGAACTTGTAAGTCCCACCTGATTGAAAAACAACAGTGCACGCCAGCCTGATTGGTGCATGGCTCCGTACCTCTGCCTTTCTGAGTCTCCGCCTGTCCCATCAGGGATGCACTTTTTCTTTCCTTCTAGTTGTAGAACTTCCACTCTGCCAGCTTTTCCGTAGTTCTGGGGGATAGTTGTTTTGTCTTTTAGTTGTAGTTTTGGTGTGGTTGCGAGAGACAGCATGTACAGATATATATCTTATGCTGCCATCTTGGTTCCTCTCTTAATTCCCTTTAAATGTGTGGAATTTCATGCACCAGGCCACTAGTATGTGTGTGTGTGTGTGTGTGTGTCTATAATGCTAAGCAACTGGCCAGTAGCTATAACATGCACTGACCACCATGGGGCAGATGCTCAAGCCATAGCAACTTTGTAGAATAACCTCTTACACTCTGGGACCCCTCAAGAGATGTCGGACTGCTGGTTTTGCCCAGATTCTTACAGACTAAGCCAAGAGACTCCACCTACCAGAACCACCCTACTTCCTCTGTAGATGCCCTTTGAGCCCTGGCACCACTGCAGTTGCATCCAGCCAAATGGTTGGCTCCAGGGTGTGTCCAGCTTCATCTCTCCCAGTCCCACCCTTTTGGCTACCTTGTAATTTCCTTTCAATGTCCACAAATCTGTCCACTGGGCCTCTAGTAAACTATAAGATAATACAACTCACCTTTCACTCTGAAGTTATATAAATTTAGAGTAAATATTCATAGTAATTTAATGTTCTACTAGATATTTATTCATCTATTAGTGGTTCATTGGTTAATTTGGTACATTTTTAATATATTCCATATTCATTTTCTAAAATAAGATTAAAGAAATTACAATATGAAAAGAACCAATAGCATTTTAAACTCATATAATTATTAAGACAATTTTTCATATACAATAAGGAAATATAATATTAAATGTGTAAAATAATGATAATATAGTTAATGTACTTTTACAAAAGAATCATATTGTCTTTATAGATGTTGTGGTAGGTCATTACTTAAAAGAACTTCACAGCAATGAGAACAGAATAACTAAATTAGTATAAAAAGACTAACTCACACTCTTTTCTTCTTCTATATTATGTTTTAAAATCATCTAACAATAAATACTAATGCTTCATGCTTTCTAATTTTCCAATAAAATTGTTAATATTTTCCACAATCCTTTTCATATAAGTTCATAATCGAAATCAAAGACCACCAAAAGCTACTAAATTTTACATACTAGGCTAATAAATAAACATAATTTTATTCCCAAGAAACATTCATGTTTATAAAACATAGAAATCAGCAGAAGATAAAATATTGTATTTGGATGCAGATGAGATTAAATATGTTATGAAAACAAAATAAACTGGAAATAAATATTCAATTTCAACTAGTTTTATCCTCTAGTTCATTTATCAATGGAAGCATAATTTCTTTTAACTTAATGTAGTAAGTAACCTATATCAAGCATATTGTCACAAACTCAATAATCTTCTCTTAACTAGTAAGTTAAATTTCTATTGTAAAAAACAAAATACAGTTTTCTCTTTTAAGATTGGTTTCAAATGGCTCCTTTATTTTACTTCTCTATCTCACACATTTCTGCAGGGAAAAGCTAAAGGAGTGGTTGATGCTTTCATGTGATATGTCTGTATATTAAGAAAACTCATATTGCATTAGGAACCACAAGTGTGCTTAGTTCCATAATGATATTGTTTATACATATATATTGATTTCAGAGAAGGAGAGGGATAGAGAGATGGAAACATCCATGATGAGAGAGAATCATTGATTGGCTGCCTCCTGCACACCCCCACACTGGGCTTGTGCCCTGACCAGAAATTGAACCCTGACCTCTTTTTTCATTGAACCAATATTCAACCACTGAGCGACACTAGCCAGATATGATATTGTTTCTAATACATATTTCATATCCTTAGATTTCTTTTATCCTTTTTTATGTTTCAGTTACTTATTGATTAATTTTTTTTTGCATTTATTATATTTGATTTTGATATATTTATTTCCTTTTTGGTTTGATGACTTTTAACTGTAGATATTATTGGTAAATATGATTTAAACTCAAAATTAATTATAACACATTTCAAATGTAACATTTCATTAAGTGTGAATTCCAAAGGGAAAATTATATGAAACTACATAGGTATTATACCATGTAGAATATTGTAATTCTGTATTAAGAGGTAAAGTGGTAAGAATATAAGTACTCTGGTAGCACATCTATAAAAGAAACAAATACTTTGTTTTTGTTTTTTGTTTTCCTACTTGTGTAAAGCAAATTAGGAAAACAGTCAATATTTATTTTCCAGAAACATTTGCTCTCTGCCCAGATTTATCTGTGAATGTTTACTTGGTTTGTACTATTCTCAAGAGATATGGCTTATTAGAGCACTTGGATAGAAATCTTAGTAATGTAATGACAATTGTTTTTCCCGAGGAACTGCTCTCTAATGATTTTTATCCAATCATGCTGTATTAAAATGCCATGTTCAGTTTTAAATGAGAGTTTTAAAATTATTTCACCTATTTTAATACTTATTATAACATAAATGTCCATTATTCTGACCTATAGTAGGTGTATACAGGCAAATCAATTATTTTAATATAAATGTTGTCTAGTTCACTGATGCTTTCTTTACACAGCATGAATAACATTGAAAGCTGCCAGATCAATATCATGTGTGTTTATTTGCAGTAGATAGACATTCAAACACAGGCATTTATTTTGTTGATGTAGATTTGGTTATTTCTAACACAATTTAGTTCACAGTACTGTAATTGCCAATACTGAGGATTATAAAAGGTCATTTTTTATTCCATTTATTCATGAATTAAAACTCTTCCATGTCTTTCCATAAGAAGATTTGTTAATCATTACATACTTAGAATATATAAATCAATTATTATTTATTTAGAACTTATAGTTTAGTGATTTTGGGTGGGGGGGGCGTGGAATCCTTAACCAAATTCACAAATAAATGCACAATGTACTACTGGCAAAAGGTTCCAGTTCTAACGGTGTAGTTAGAAAGACTTATGGTTCAATCTTGACTGTACTACATTGACTGGATTGAGGCAAATCTAAACTTCTCTATAGCTCAGTTTATTTATATGTAAAGTGAGCAAAGTAAAAGGATCTAAAGGAGGTGCTGTATTAAAAACAATATAATTAATTCTGGACTTAGGCCTCTCTATGTGGTCCTTTTAATTTCATTACCATCAAGGAGCAATCTTTGTTTTTTTTTGTTTGTTTCTTGATATAAAAATATCACCTCAGTATATTTTTTCTAATAATTTTTAGAGAAAGTAGAAGGGATGGAGATGGAGAGAAAGTGAGAGAAAAAAAATCATTAATAAGAAAGAGACACATTGGATTGATTACTTCCCAGGGGGCCAGGGATTGAACCTGTAACCAAGATATATGACTAGAATTGAACCTAGCATCTCTTAGTCCTCTGGTCAGCACTCTAGTCACTGAGCCAGACTGTTTTAAGGGCAGAATTGCATTCTTAATGTCAGAATGATGGAATGAGCATTGCATGAGCTTGGAAGTTAGAAAAAGCATCTTAACTCTGGTAACTGGCTATGTTTTGAGTAAATTATGCTAATGATATAAATCTGCTTATCCTAGCTAATAAAAAAGTAATGTGCAAATTGACCCACAAGCCACACCCACTAGCCAATTAGGAGTGAGTATGCAAATTAACTCAACCAAGGTGCCTATGGAGCAAGCAGGAGGCTTGGGTTTGCCCTGCAAAGCAGGAAGCCAAGCTTTCTGCCTTCCCTGGAAGGCCCAGGCCTCTATTCAAAGCTACAAAGTTTCAATTATAGAAGATAAATAAATCCCAACAAAAATGGCTGCAGTCATGGAGTCAGCAAGAGGCTTGGATCCACTCAAGGTTACAAATTTTCAATTATAGAAGTTAAATAAATCCCAGATACAAGGACCTCCTCTTGGGTAACGGGGGGGCTTGACCAGCTTGCATATTACCAAAGGCCCCTCACTCAGGCTGTTCCACACCCCAAGGAAACTCCTACGCTGATACAGAAACACTTCAAGGTAAACCAGCTGTTCCCTACCCATGCACCAGGCCTCTATCCTATCTAAACCTATCTAATCAAATAATAGTATGCAAATTGACCATCACTCTAACACAAAAGATGGCTGGCCTCAAGTGGTCAAAGATGAGTGCCCCCATGTGGACAAAAGATGGCTGCCACAAGATGGCCAAGAGGGGAGGCCAGGGAGAGACCAGGTCTTCAGGGGAGGACATTTGGGGGCAATCAACGTTTGCAGGGAGAAGGAAGGTAGGGGTGGCCAAGCTGGCAGAGGAGGGAAGTTTGGGGTGACCAGACCTGCAGGAAAGGGCAGTTGTGGGGGCCCAGGCCTGCACGGGGCAAACAGGTTGGCAGGGGAGCAGTTAGGCATCAATCAGGCTTGCAGGGGAGTGGTTAGGAGGTGATCAGGCTGACAGGCAGAAGTGGTTAGGGGCAATAAGGAAGGCAGGCAAGCAAGCAGTTGGGAACCAGCAGTCCTGGATTGTAAAAGAGATGTCCAACTGTCAATTTAGGCCCAATCCAACAGGGATCAGATATAAAAGGGCAGTCAGATATCACTTGAGGAGTCCCAGATTGAAGAGGGTGCAGGCTGGGCTTAGGGACACACACTCCCATGCACTAATTTCATTCACTGGCCCTCTTTTTATTTATAAATTTGAGCATCAGACCTGGCCAGGTAACTTAGTTGGTTAGAGCATCATCACCAAGTTGAGGGTTCAATCCTCTATCAGATACATATAAGAATTAACCAATGCATACATAAATGAGTAAAATAACAAGTCTAATAACCAGACACCAGGAGAAGAAAAAACATGGGTAGAAGAAGAAACAGCCCGCATATGACAGAAAAGCAGGTATCACCAGAAAAGGAAGTAAACAAAAGAGAAGCAGAAATAAGCCTGCCAGAGAAAGAGTTCAGAGAAATGATCATAAGGTGGATGAAAAGAATGGAAGACAAATTCGACAATATGAGTACGAGCCAATAGGAAATGAAGAAGAAGCAAGAAGAAATGCACAAAGAAATAAAAAAATGACATCACTGCTTTAAAGAACTCAATAGAAAGCATCAAAAGTAGACGACAAGAACCAGAGGACCACATCAGTGAGCTAGAAGACAAGGGAGGAAAAAATACCCAAGTACAGCAGCTTCTAGAAAAAAAAAAAATTAAAAAGCAAGAGGAGAGCCTAAGGGAAATTTGGGATAACGTGAAAAAAAACAACATCCAAATAATTGGGGTCCCAGAAAGAGTGGAAACGAGACAAGGATTAGAGAACCCTTTGAAGAAATAATGACAGAAAATTTCCCCAATATAGGAAAGAAAAACCCCACACAAATCCAAGAAGCTCACAGAGTCCCAAGCAAAATGAACCCCATAAAACCGACACCAAGGCACATTATAATTGAAATGGCAAACACCAGCGACAAAGTAAGAATCTTAAAAGTGACCAGAGAGAAACAGAAAGTTAGCTACAAAGGAACCCCCATAAGACTAGCCACTCATTTTTCAACAGAAACTCATCAGGCCAGAAAAGAATGGAATGAAATATACAAAGTCATGGAAAGGAAGGGTCTGAATCCAAGAATACTGTACCCTGCAAGGCTTTCAATCAAAATTGAAGGGGAAATCAGGAGCTTCACAGACAAAAAAGACTAAGGGAATATATTACCACCAAACCAGCAATGCAAGAATTGTTAAAGGGTCTGATGTAATAAAAAGAAATAGGAAGCAAAGAAGGAACTCTGGGCTAAAGACTAAAAATGACGACAGATAAACACCTATCAATAATAAATTTAAATGTAAATGGATTAAATGCTCCAATCAAGAGACATAGGGTAATCAATTGGATAAGAAAACATGACCCACATATCTGCTCTTTACAAGAAACACACCTCAGGAAAAAGAGATACACACAGATCGAGGGTGAAGGGATGGAAGATGGTATTTCAGCCAAATGGAAATGAAAAACAAGCTGGGGTTGCAATACTTATATCTGACAAATTAGATCTCAAAATGAAGGACATAACAAGAGATAAAGAAGGACACTTCATAATACTAAAGGTAACAATCAAACAAGAAGAAATAACTCCAGTAAACATATACACACCCAATATAGGAGCACCTAAATACATAAAAAATTTTTCTCTAGAGGGTATTAAGGGAGAGATTGACAACAATATAAACATAGTAGGAGACTTTAATACCCCACTGTCACCACTGGACAAATCCTCTAAACAAAAAAAACAGGAAAGAAACATCAATCCTAAATGACTCACTAAACCAGATGGAATTAATTGACATCTTCAGAACATTTCACCCCAAAGCCACAGAATATACATTCTTCTCCAGTGCACATGGGTCATTTTCAAAGAGAGATCATAAGAAAAGTCTCTTCAAATTCAAGAAGATAGAAATCATATCAAGCATTTTCTCAGACCACACTGGCATAAAACTGGAAATCAACTATAATAAAAACAATAGAAAGAAATCAAAACACATGGAGACTAAACAGCATGCTATTAAACAATGACTGGGTAACCAGAGAGATCAAGGAAGAAAGAAAAAACATCATGGCAACAAATGACAATGACAACACAACAATACAAAATTTATGGGACACAGTGAAAGCAGTCTTGAGAGGGAAGTTCATAGCCCTATAAGCCTACTGCAAAAAAAATCAGGAAACAATGGTAATAAATTACCTAACTCTACAACGCAAAGAGCTAGAACAAGAGCAACAAGAAAAGCCCAGTGTACACAGAAGGAAATTAAATAGTGAAGATCAGAGCAGAGATAAACAACTTGGAGACCAAAGAAACAATTCAAAAGATCAATGAAACCAAGAGCTGGTTCTTTGAAAGGATAAACAGGATTGATGGACTTCTGGCTAGGCTCACCAAGAAGCAAAGAGAGAAGACCCAAATAAACAAAATCAGAAATGAAAGAGGATAAATAACAACAGACCCTGTGGAAATACAAAGGATTGTTAAAAAATATTATAACAACTCTATTACAAGAAATTGGACAACCTGCAGGAAATGGTCATATTCCTAGAAAAATATAACCTTCCAAAACTCTACGAGGAAGAATCTAAACATCTCAATAGTCCAACAACTATGGAAGAAATTGAAGCAGTCATCAAAAAGCTTCCAGCAAATAAAAGCCCGGGACCAGCTGGCTACACAGGAGTTTTACCAAACATTCAAGGGAGAATTAAAACCTATCCTCCTCAAACCATTCAAAAATATTCAAGAAGAAGGAACACTTCCAAACACCTTCTATGAGGCCAGCATCACCCTAATACCAAAACCATATAAAGACAACACAATGAAAGAGTAATAAGCCAATATATCTCATGAACAATGATGCCAAAATCTTCAAAAAATTCTAGCAAGTCGGATCCAGCCGTACATTAGAAAGATCATGCACCATGACCAAGTAGGATTCATCCTAGGAATGCAGGGATGGTACACTATCCCCAAATCAATAAACGTGATACATCACATAAACAAATTGAGAGATAAAAATCACATAGTCATATCAATTGATGTAGAAAAAGCATTTGACAAAATCCAACATCTTTTCTTGATAAAAACTCTCAGCAATGTTGGAATAGAAGGAGCATACCTCAACATCATAAAAGCCATATATGACAATTCCACAGCTAACATCATACTCAATGGGCAAAAACTAAAACCATTTCTGCTAAAAACAGGAACAGGACAGGGATGCCCACTCTCACTTCTCCTGTTCAACTTAGCATTGGAAATATTAGCAATTGCAATTAGAGAGGAAGAAGAAATAAAAGGAATCAAAATTGGAAAAGAAGAAGTAAAGCTGTCCTTATTTGCAGATGACATGATACTGTACATAAAAACCCCAAAGACTCCATTCCAAAACTAATTGACTTAATTAATGAATTCGGCAATGTTGCAAGATAAAAAATTAATGCTAAGAAATCTGTGGCATTTCTATACACAAATGTGAAATTACAGAAAGAGAGACTAAAATAGCATCCCATTTGCCAATGCTCCAAAAAAATTAAGATACCTAGGAATAAACCTAACTAAAGAGGTAAAATACCTATATGTAGAAAACTACAGGACACTGGAAAAGGAGATAGAGGAAGATGTTAAGAGATGGAAGAGCATATCATGCTCATGGATTGTGAGAATCAACATCATTAAAATGTTCATACTACCCAAAGCAATCTATAGATTCAATGTACTACTCATTAAAATATCAACAACATATTTCACAGACCTAGAAAGAATTCTTCATAGATTCATCTGGAACAAAAAAAAGATCACAAGTAGCTACAGCAATCCTGAGAAAGAAGAATAAAGTAGGTGGGATCTCAATACCAGATTTCAAGTCATATTACAAAGCAACTGTTCTCAAAACAGCCTGGTTACTGGCACAAGCACAGACATATAGACCAATGGAATAGAATAGAGAATCCAGATATCCACCCAAACCACTAGGCTCAACTAATATTTGACAAAGGATGCATGAGCATTCAATGGAGCCAAAATAACCTCTTCAATAAATGGTGTTGGGAAAATTTGACAGATACATGCAAAAAAAAAAAAAAAGAAACTGGACCACCAACTTACACCAAATACAAAAATAAACTCAAAATGGATACAGGACTTAAACATTAGAAGGGAAATCATACAAATACTAGAGGAATCCACAGGCAGCACAATCTCAGATATATGCCGAAAGAACTTCTTCATTGATACTGCTCCAAAGGCAGTGGAAGCTAAAGAAAAAATAAACAAGTGGGACTACATCAAAATAAAAAGCTTTTGCACAGCAAAAGAAACCATCAACAAAACAACAAGAAAGATCACTGTATGGGAGTACATATTTGCAAATGTTATCACTGACAAAGGTTTAATCTCTAAAATCTACAGCCAACTTATACAACTTAATTTAAGGAAGATAAACGATCCAATAAAAAAAAAAATGGGCAACAGACCTAAATAGATTCTTTTCGAAAGATGACAGAAGGAAGGCCAAGAGACACAAGGAAACATGTTCAAAGTCACTAATCATCTGAGAGATGCAAATCAAAACAACAATGCGATATCATCTTACACCTGTCAGAATGGCAGTCATCAACAAATCAACAAACGACAAGTGTTGGCGAGGATGCGGAGAAAAAGGAACCCTAGTGCACTGTTGGTGGGAATGCAGACTGGTGCAGCCACTGTGGAGAACAGTATGGAGTTTCCTCAAAAAACTAAAAATGGATCTCCCATTTGACCCAGCAATCCCACTCTTAGGAATTTATCCTAAGAAATCACAAACACCAATCAGAAAGGATTTATGTACCCCTATGTTCATAGCAGCACAATTTACAATAGCTACAATTTGTAAACAGCTTAGGTGCCCTTCAGTAGATGAGTGGATCAGAAAACTGTGGTACATCTACACAATGGAATTCTATGCTGCCATTAAAAATAAGGAATTCTTACCATTTGCACCAACCTGGATGGAACTGGAGAGCCTTATGCTAAGTGAAATAAGC
>PVJN01054397.1:0-13418 GCA_004026805.1 Lasiurus borealis | reverse complement strand
AAGTGTGTGTGAAGAATAAAGCTGAGAAAATGTAAAGATAGATTTTGCATTGTGGGAATGGGTTCAGATCTTATTCTAAGTGAAATGAAAAAAAATGAATATTTTTAAGTTAAAGATGGGTTAGGTGAAGTGCTTATGAGGAGAAATGACTGAGCTGGGTAGAAAGAGCTACAGGGGAAAAAAGAGAGAGAGAGAGAGAAGGACAGAGAGAGAAACCTAGAGTGTGGGATTCAGCTAACTCAGTAGATACTGCAGGCAATGGTGAATGGCAGCTGGATGGCTTGGCTTCCTAGCCCTATGGGGCACTCTAAAATTCAATCATGAAATTCTGCAAAGGTAGTTGGTTACCATTCTTATTGTGTTTATGCAAATAATCAGGCCAAGTTAAATACAATAGGTAAATTTGTCTTGATTTGGCTCTTTTAATGAACATAGAGGTAATTTTAAGGAGAAAAATTCCATTTCAATAGAGTTTATTAAAACTAAAATGTTTTCTTTCCCTTCCATCAGACTATTTGTTACAGTTTGTCTCTGCCAGGTCACAAGCCCACATTCTTCCTTGCCCAGGCCTCATCGTCCCTCTGACAGACAGCAAGGATCTCCTGGCTCTGAGAAAAACTCCATCCCTTCTCTGCATGAAGCAGTTACAGAAGAAATTCAACGTCCAATTTCCCTAAAAGAATTCAGAGCCAGGATCCTTGAGGTAATATATTAGGCAGTTAGCCAGACATAAGCAGAGCAAGGACAATGGGCCAACTAGTACTATCAGGTGTAACTAAGTTTTTCCATCTCTATGTATGTGAGACACGGGGCATAGCCAAAGAGATATTCACCCAAAATCTTAGCTCTTAGAGAAGGTCAGTAACCTATTTGTCCAAAAGACTTGACCCCTTTGCATTTGGATGACATACTTGCCTCCAAGTGGTAGCAACCACAGTTATACTTATCAGAAAAGCAAATAAGTTAATCCTAAGGCAGGAACTAATCCTAACTGCCCCACATGAGGACATGAAGGTGAGGCTTTACTCCTGAACACAGTAGAGCATTGGATGTCAAACATTCTAGTTACCCAGTTTCAGGCTCTCTGGTAGACCAAAGAAAAATCAGTAACAATTTATTTTGATAGCTGGTATGCATTTACAATGGCTCATGTCCATAGTGCTATTTACAAGGTAAGAGGCTCCACAGAAGCAAGAGGGAACCAGGCCACAGATGAAGCTGCCCGGGAGGCTGCCCTAAAACCAGTGGGGCCTCTATAGATTCTAGTGACTCTTCCAGACCCTAATATACCCAATCTAGAAAAGCTGAAATCCATAACCAGTCTTTATTCAAGTTCTTACAGACTTTATAGTCTACCCAGGAAGTAATCCAGAAGCACATCCAAGATGATTCACCTGTACCAACTTCTGATCTGATTCATCCCTTCCACCCTGGTGACTCTGTTTGGGTACAGAAATTTGCCCCCTAAGGACTGACTCCTACCTGGAAAAGACCACCTCCACAGCCGTCAAGGTCAATAGAATCCCAACATGGCTTCATTACACCTGGCTTAAGCAGCTCAGGAAAAATAGAGAGTCCAATACTTTTTAGACTTTCTAAGATTACTCCTGGCCCCCATTCTGGGCCCTTATGTTATCAGTAGGCCCACTAACTTTATTAGACAGAAAATTAAAATTATAGTCCTCAGAAGTAAATATAACACTGTTCTTGACAATGACAAAGAGTCAATGATTTGACTTGTACATAAAACGGGGGGGGGGGGTTTGGAATGAAGCCTCCATCTTATATAAAAACTGCTGTTTGAAATTTTAACCTTGCTATTGCCTTCTATAAATGCTTGCTTGCCTAAATAATCAGGAAAATGAGACTATTCTCACTTCAGAGAGGCCATTAAACCTTCCCTGGAAAAAAATCATCAGTGCTGGCACCAGGCCAGGTCTTTAGTTGAGGTTTCGAGGCCTCAGCACATAGGGTCCCTTTAGAACTTGCAAAGGGGTGGAAAAAATTATATACTTGGGACACAAAGAAGGTAAAAACATATAAATATGGAAAATTTCTGCATGTTGGGACCCAGAATTGGATATTTTCCTCTGGACTCACGCGTATTAAATGTAACTCCAAACTCTCTGAGCATGGTTTGGTTATTCTGATTTTCCGTAAAAATTGGGTTTTATTTTAACTCCTAGAATTCATTGCTAGGGTGCTGTTTTCAGAATATACAACAGAGGGGATTATTGAACTAGCTGCCTGCAAGGGTGAGAGCCATCTAGGACTGTCAATTGGGTTTTCTTTTCAAAATATAGGAGTGAATTCTCACATCTCATATTTTATTCCCATGTCAGCAGCAATTAGTATGGTTTACTACTTCTTTCTTTGTTCGTGCACTTTTTAAAACCTGGCTCCAATGTGTTTTGTTTTTATCCTTCATCATCAGCTTGTGTACCTTACTGGCTTCTTTTACTGATATCATTTGTTATCTCAGTACTGATACTCAAGGTACAGTCCTCTTCTCTTTTCTATTTCCCTAAGAGATCTTATCCAGTCTCATGAATTTTAATTCCATTTCCCATCAATGTCTACAAGTTTGGATCTTTAATCCTTGTTTATGAATTCCAGATTCCTGATACATCTCCATTCCCACCAGTGTTTTCATGTCCTGCTCAAATCATTTGGGCTCTACCTCTCAGTTCATGGGGCTCAACTTCCAACTGCCAATATCTGCATCTCTTTGCTAAAGGACTTTCTCTGAATACTGTGCCCATAAACACAGAGTGCCAGAAGCACATCTTGTGGTCATCTCCCAATCAATGACTGAGGAGGGTTGGTATATATATATATGCCAGCTCCCTTGCATTTGAAATACAGTAAATCTGACCTTAATGTTGCACACTACTTTCAGAGTCTCACTAACGGAAGTACTATATTTACCCATAATGATAACTAACCAAAACACACTGTTCATTTATTCCTTCATTTTCCTGCCTCCATCCCTTCTCTGCATGAATCTACTTATGGGAAAATCTAATAAATGATAAATATTTGAGCTGTTTCAAGATATTGAGATAATATTGAGATATATTAAAATATACACTAATAAAAGAGAAACATGCAAAATGACTGTCACTCTGCCACATGCACCAGCCAATCAGGAGCAAGTAAGCAAATTAACCTAACAAAGATGGCGCTGCTGGAGTGTCCAGGCCTGTTGGTCTGGCTGGGGGCTACAGGGACTGTTCCACTGCTGCTAGAGTGTCTGGGCCTATGGGCCTGTATAGAAGTAATGGAGGCCAAGCTCCGAGGAAGGAACTCTCCCTCCAGAGGTGCATTCAGCCTCACTGCTCTTCTGCTCCTGGAGTGTCAGACTGGCCCGGGGTCGTAGGAGCCCAGTGGTGAGGCAGGATCTGCCACCATTGGAGTGTCTGGGCCTGTCAGCTCCTCCATGAGTCTGGATGCTGTGTCAAAAGGACACACGCAAATTGTCCCCTCAGGAGTTTGACCAGGAGACCAAGAGTTCAATCACTTGGTATGACGTGCACTGTCCACCAGGGGGCAGCGTGGAATGAACACCCCAAATAGCAGCCAAGGAAAGGAAGCCCAGCCAGCAGCTGGCAGCTGGCAGTGGCAACTGTGGAAAGGGGGGCCCAGCCAGCAGCTGGAAAGCCCTTATAGCCCTGAATGCCAGCCAGACCTAGGAGCCTTACCCATGCACGAATTTTATGCACCAGGCTTCTAGTTTCCATATAAAGATCAAAGTTTTTATTCTCCCAGATGTCAGCTAGCAGGGTGGCAGAAGGGGAAAGAAGTACATGCCTCTCCATTTTGGAACTTCCTTAAAATGTGAACACTTTATTTTAGATGAAGGAAACTCAGTTCCTGAGCATCACAAGGGGCCCTTACTCCTCACAGGAGATGCCCTCTGTAGCATGCATGGGAGTGATAGCCTGAGCCCAACTTTTGGTAAACGGCTTGTGATATTTACTCAAATTATAAAGTCTTTTTTCTTCAGAGTAAATGACACTGAAACAGTTGGTGATGACAATAATAAATTCTGTGTTTGAGCCAAGTATGCAGGCAGCTGTACATATATCTCTTTTTTAAATTAAATCTTTATTATTCAGATTATTACATTTGTTTCTCTTTTTTCCCCTCCATAGCACCCCTTCACCCAGTTCCCACCCTTCCCTCTGCCCTTACCTCCCTCTCATTGATCTCATCCATAGGTGTATGATTTTTGTCCAGTCTCTCCCTGTACACCCCTCACTCCTTTCCCCCTGAGAATTATCCCACTCCCTTTCTGTGCTCCTGATTCTATTATATTCACCAGTTTATTCTGTTGATCAAATTTTTAATTCACTTAATTTTTAGATTCACTTGTTGATAGATATGTATTTGTTGTTCATAATTTTTTGACTTTTACCTTTTTCTTCTTCCTCTTCTAAAAGAGTATCTTTCAGCATTTCATATAATACTGGTTTGGAGTTGATGAACTCTTTTAGCTTTTTCTTA
Source organism: Lasiurus borealis (assembly GCA_004026805.1). Classification (NCBI taxonomy): domain Eukaryota; kingdom Metazoa; phylum Chordata; class Mammalia; order Chiroptera; family Vespertilionidae; genus Lasiurus; species Lasiurus borealis. The sequence goes on along the minus strand of PVJN01054397.1, from coordinate 8,912 downwards.
TCTGTGAAGCTCTTTATCTGCCCTTGAATTCTGAATGGTAGCTTTGCTGGATAGATTATTCTTGGTTGTAGGTTCTTGCTATTCATCATGTTGAATATTTCTTGCCACTCCCGTCTGGCCTGCCTTGTTTCTGTTGAGAAATCAGCTGAGAATCGTATGGGTGCTCCCTTGTAGGTAATGAACTGTTTGTCTCTTGCTGCTTTTAATATTCTCTCTTTGTCTTTTGCTCTTGGCATTTTAATTATGATGTGTCTTGGTATAGTCCTCTTTGGATTCCTTTTATATGGGGTTCTGTGTGCTTCCTGGACTTGTAAGACTATTTATTTTACCAGATGTGGGAAGTTTTCAGTCATTATTTCTTTAAATAGGTTTTCAGTATCTTGCTCTCTCTCTTCTTCTGGCACTCCCACAATTCTGATGTTGGTACGCTTGAAGCTGTCCCAGAGTCTCCTTACATTATGTTCACATTTTTTGGATTCTTTTCTCTTCTTGCTTTTCCAGTTGAATGTTTTCTGCTTCTTGATATTTCAAATTTTTTGACTTGATTCTTGCCTTTCTCTAATCTGCTGTTAGGACACTGTATAATATTTTTTATTTCAGTCAGTGTATGTTTAATTTCTAGTTGGTCCTTTATCATCTTTAGTTGGACCTTTTCCATCTCTAGTTGGCTCTTTTGCATCTCTAGTTGGTCCTTTTTCATATCCTCTTGGCTCTCACTAACTTTATCCAACTTTTCTAGCATATTCTTGAAAAACCTTATAAACGTGGTTTTGAACTCTATATCCAGTCTTTTTTTCCCCCTCCATTTCTTTTGTTTGTGATCCCTTCCCTTGTCTCGGCATTTTCACTATGCCGGGGAAACTTCTGTGTTGAATTCAGCCTTATGATACCAGACTTGCAAAACCGAAGAAGCCTCTGTTGAGCAGGGGATGGGTGGAGTCTCAGGGCTTAAGGGACTGCCTTGCCTTCCAGTCGGCCCTGCCCTCCAAGGCCCCTGAGTCTCACATGACTGGGTAATCACTGGAGCGGTTCCTGTGCACACACAGGCTCTCTCGCAATGCCTCTAGACTGCTGCATTTCCAGCTCCCCTGCACACCAGGACCACATGAGTCTAGGCCTCCAGGGTTTCACCCGAAACAGGGGCTTAGTGGAGTCAGAAGTGGCACAGTTGGGAGAGTCTGTCTCCTGCCTAGTTGCAAAAGCCAGCAGCACTGTCAGCAATCTGTCCTCTGCACAGTGCTGTGCCCGCCACCAGCCCTGATCTTTTGGGACTCCCCTAAATTTCCGTGCACCTCTCCGTTTTCATAGTCCAAACTTCCCCCGTATGAGTTTTGGCTGGATCTGGGGTTTAGTGTCGTAAGATAAGGGGTTCTATGCCGTTGGGAGTCTCTGTTTCCCTCCCACCAGAGAAAGCCAACCAGGTACTCCGGCACCCGCTCTCTCAGCGCGCGCGTCTCCGTACCTCAGCTTTTTGCAGCTCCTCTGGGTTTCTGTGAGCCCCTCTCTTTCCTTCTAGCTGTAGAACTTACACTCAGCCAGCTTTCCTGTGGTTCTGGATGATGTCCATTCTGTCTTTTAGTTGTAGTTTTGAAATTGTTGTGCGAGGCAGCAGTGTAGGTGTTTACCTATGCAGCCATTTTGGATTCTCTCCCATATATCTCTTAATAATTATTATTCCTAACCACAATTAGCAGACATTTGTTTCTGTCCTAAATGTCCATGGAGACATTTGGTTCACATCAAAAAGTCTTTGAAATTTGATTCTGTCAAAAACATAAACACTTTCCCTGGCCAGTGTGGCTCGGTTGGATGAGTGTCATTCCATGCACCTAAAAGACTCTGGTTTGATTCCCAGGCAGAGCACATACCCAGATTATGGGTTTATCTTATTCCTTCTCTGTCTCTCTCTGTCTCTGTCTCTCTCTAACTCTCAGACTCTTTCTCCTTCTCTTTCTGTATCTCTGCCTCTCTCTCTTTGAATACCTTCCTTTCTCTCTAAAAATCAATACAAACATATTAAAAAAATAATAACATACAACCTAAGAAGTTCAAATAATCCATAATGTTTGTTTATATTCTGGATTCAGGATTAAGATATAAAAATGCTATCAGATTGTATTGGTAAAAGGATTGTGCTGTGACTGTACTGCCAATAACAACCTTTCTTACCTTGCAAGCCTGGCTGGCAATGACACATGTGGCAGGTGGATAGGTCAGGGCTCACATCTTGCCGAAGAGTAGGATTTATATTATGGAGATAAATGGAAGAAATGCCTCCATAAATGTTTAGCACACAACAAAATATGAAGAACCTTTTGGCATGGACCAAATGTCTCAGTGGAAATTTTGGATAGGACCAAATGTCCTGCAGGGCCAATAACCATGTCTGTCACTGCTGAATACTCTGAGTATTTAAGGAGACATCTCAAGACAAGGAAAAAATCTAAAATTGTGGTAAATATATCCCAAAGTCCCATTGTAACATTAATTTGTGCTTCTTCAATATACTCTAAGATTTATTAATCTCTCCTAAAGCAAGTAATTTAGAATGTTTTATTAAAGGTCTGTGGTACTGGAAAATTCAACCACTTTAGCCTATCCATAATTCACCTATGAGTGGGAATCATCTAACTCTGAAGGCAGAAGCATTTAATCTTATCTTTCATTTAGAAGACCTTGGAAATCAGCATTTTCCTTATTTACTTAAGAATCACAAGGGTTCTCACTAACAATACTGACTCCAAGACTTCTCTAGTTTAACTTCTGATTCAGTAAGGCTAAAAAGAGGACCAGGAAATTGTACCATATATCTAGTCCTTCCCCTGCCTCTGTCTTATTTTCTCTGGATACATGAGGTATTTAGCAGACAGTTAGATCTGATCACTATTTTTTTCTCAGAGTACTAACAAACTGACATTGAAGATAGGTGGCATTTGTCTGAATCAAGTAGGCTCTTCTGATCATCCCTTTGTTCTCTCAATGCACAAATTCCCAGGATTTCTAGATATTGAAACAGAACTCAAGTTAAAGGAGGTATTCTAATAAATTTATTACAATACTCATAGATTGTCTTGCTATCCCAGTCACAGTAACATTTTTAAATTATAAAGAATCACTTTATTAGAAAACAATATTATGAAGCATTCACTTTTATAACTCGGCACCATTTAGCTATAAAAAGCTTTAGGATATCATCACTAGTTTAAACTTAAAGAATAGTTTTTTTTTGGTTATGTGATGCTGCATCAAGTTAAAAGTCTTCAGCACAACAACGGAAACAAGCAAACAATGAAAAGACAACCTACAAAATGGGAACAATTTTTGTAAACCATATATCTCAAAACATCTGAAATACATGCAGAACACCTAAGACCCAACAACAATAAAAATGCAATTAAAAATCGGCAGAGGAGAATTTCTGGTGTTGGTCAGTGGTTAAGCATTGACCCATGAGTCAAAAATTCTAGGTTTGATCCTCAGTAGGGGCATACAGGAGACAGCTAATCAATGACACTCTCTTATCAATGATGTTTCCATCTTTCACTCTCGTGCTCTGGCTCTCCCTCTCTCTAAAACAAACTTTAAATGATATATGTAGACAATTTCTGAAGAGCACATGCAAATGGCCAACAGGTACATGGAAGTGGGCTGGAAAATCTTCAAGGAAATGCCAATCAAAGCCACAATGAGATATCTCCATACAGCTATTAGAAAGGCTATCATCAAGATGACAAACAAGTGTTGATCAGGATGTCAAAAAGAGAAACCTAATACAGCATGGTTGGGAAGGTAAGTTGATATAAATAAGATGGATAACAGAATGGAGGTTCTTCAAAAACTTAAAAATAGATCTGCCTTTTAACTCAGAAAAATTCTACTTCTTGATATATATATATATATATATATATATATATATATATATATATATAGGAGTTGAAAATGGAATATCGAAACAAAATCTACACTACCCTTTTTAATGCAACATTATTTATAACAGCCAAGACTCAAAAATATTTTTTTGTCCAACATATGAATGGATAAAGAAGATGTTATATACACAATAGTATGTTATTCAACCTCGAGAAAGAAGAAAATTCTTCCATTTGTGAAAATATACATGGTCCTTGAGACCATTATGTCACATGAGAGACATCAGGCACACAACAACAAATGGTGTGTGATAATATCACATACATAAAACCTCAAAATGCTTAATACATGTGAGAGTAAACTAGCGATCTTTTTGGTCAAAAAAGGAAGCTTGCCACAATCTTATGTACTACCATTTTTGACATGATCTTCAGATTCTCAGGAAGCTGATGTATCTTAGGCTCCGCCTTACCCCTCCCTTTCCTCTCAATTAGCCAGTTATGAGACAATGGGACCCTAGCTTTAAGACCTGACCAATGAAGTCAGAGTTCAGAGTGAGGGGCAGGACAGACCTAAGTTAGGAAATTCAACACAAATGGACTTCTTGTTCCTATGCTTTGCCCATGATTTCCAGGTGCTGTTGCTAGCATCTTTCTGCACAGGTGTAAGGATGTCTTGCAGACCAGTATCGAATATTTGTCTCATTCCTATAACAGTACATATAAAAAGAGAATAGAATGGTGGTATGAGAACCTGGTGACTAAGGAAAATAAGTATATATTGATCAAAGGGTACAAAGCTGGAGTTAAAAGATAACTAAGTTCTGCAATCTTTAGTAGAACATTGTGATTATTGTCAACAATACATCCAAGTTGCTAAGAGACTAGATCTTAAATGTTCTCACCACAAAAAGAAATGATTATGTGACGTGGTCTGGGTTTATCTAGTCATATGATGTTAATCTTATGTAACATTCAAATGTATCCAATTAACATGTTACAAACCTTAAAAGTCACACAATGTTTAGTCAATGGTATTTCACTAAAAATAACCCCCTCCAAAGACCCAAATTGTTAAGGAAATGTAAATTAACCACAATGTGATACTACTCTATACCTATCAGAGTGGCTAACATTACAGATTGATCACACCAAGTGTTGGTGAGGGTGTGGAGCAACTGGAATTCTCAGGCACCATGGTGGGAATGTAAAGCAGGACAATACTTTGGCAAACAATTTGGCAGACTCTTTAAAAACTAAGAAACTTTTATCCTTATGAACTACCCTGTATTACACCCCTTCCACTGCTAGCTATTTACCCAAGTGAAATGCATGCATATGCTTAAGAAAGGCATGTATATGAGTATTTGTGGCAGCTTTATTTTGTATATCTGTAAACTGGAAACATGACAAATGATCATGGACAGGCAAATGAATAAACAAATTATGGTCTATCCATACAATGGATATTACGCAATAAAAGCAAGGAAGTACTGATGCACACAATAACACAGATCTTTCTCAAAATAATTATGCTGACTGAAAGGCAAACTAGGGTACATATGGCATAGTCCATCTATGTAAAAGTCTAGAAAAAGAAAGCTAATCTATAGTGATAACACATCACCAGCTGCCTGGGGAGAGAGTAGGGAGGGACAGAAGAAAACTTTGGGGGGTGATGAATATGCTCATTATCTTGATTGTGAAGATCATTTCATTGGTGCATGCATATGGCAAATTTATCAGTTTAGTATGTGAAGTTTATGATATGTGAATTATATCTCAGCACAGCTGTTAGGAAAAAAAATTGTTTTTGTTATTTTTCCTAGTATATATTGACCTTGTATTCTGTGATTATTATGCATTCCTTATTAATTTTTATAATTGTCTTTTAAAATATATATTTCTTAGGGAAAAAAATATTTGCTGTTACTGGTAGAGAGAATTTTACTTCTCTTTTTCAAACTTAAACTCTCCTGGCCTTCTGAATTTTCTTTTTCTATTCTTTATTGTACTGTGACCTCCTATTATTGTTGGAAAGCAATCAAAATCACAGCATAAATTATGCAGTCTTCTGTGATGCCCTTCATTAGACTTCCTAATTACATTTAATCATCCAGGTTTTTTTTTTTTAACATATATTGTTTATTTATTTATTTTAGTTACAGAGAGGAAGGGAGAAGGAGAGAGGAACATCAATGAGAAATATCAAATAGCTGCCTCCTGCATGCCCCCACTTTGGATGTGCCTGCAACCAAGGTACATGCCCTTGATCAGAATCGAACAAAGGACCCTTCAATTTATAGACTGAATTTCTATCCACTGAGTCAAACTGGTTATGGCCAAAGTTGTTGTAGTTTTCTTTTCTTTTCTTTTTTTCTACATGTGGTTGTCTATTGAACGGGCTATATAATTTTTTTCTTTTACCTGTTAATATACTGAATTACATGTCTTAGTTTTCAAATGGTGAATCAACCTTGAATATTGGAATATCCTACTTAATACTAATCTTTAAAAATACTGACGTATTCAATTCAGTGATATTTGGTCAATAAATGATATAGCACTTTCATATAACAGGTTTTCATTAACTACTTTAAAATGCTTCTATCTTTATTCCATGCTAATCTGGTACAAGAACTTTTAGGCATTTTGTATGTAACATATTTAACAATGGAAGCAGATTTTTTATTTTAACTCATTTTTTTTTACAAATGTGTTAAGTTATAATCAGATAATATGTACAAATTTTTAAGGTTCCTCCCGTAATAAGCCATATAGCTGAGACCAGGAGCACAGTGGTCTGGCTCTAGATTCTTGTGTTGTTATTAATACTCAGTGGAAGATATTTCTTTCATAGATTTTTTTGAGGCACTGGGAGGGGTTTGGAAGAGAGAGAGAAACATAGATTAGAGAGAAACACATGGATTGGTTTCCTCCCTCAGATGCCCTGCTAGGGGTTGGGAATGGAATTTGCAACCCAGGTGTGTAGGCTGGATAGTGGATCAAATCTGAACACTTGAGGGCTGACACTCTTACCACTGAGATCATCTGGGCAATGCTAGCTCTAGATTCTTAAGACTAAGCTATCATGATCATTTTAGAGTTTATTTTCCTTCTTTGGAGACAGGAACACAGAAACCTGACACAAGCTGAATTTCCACAATGAGAGCAATTAAAGTGTGTGAATAAAGCTAGCCACAGACAGGTTTGTATATACTTCACTAAGTATGAAACTCTGTAGGGAAGTTGGAAGAATGATGTAATAGTGCCCCAGAGATTGCTCTGTGGCTCTCGCTCAGTCACTCTGCATGTTATTACCACCTAAGAAACTTAAAAAAAAAAACCTGTTACTAGGTTCTAATATAGAAAACTGAATTGCAGCCTTGGGGCAGGAACAGGGGCACAGGTCCAGGTGCTTCTCATAGCCACCTAGGCTTCCAAACTACAGAGGTTCCAGACTTATTTGTAAATTGTAGTTTCTCAAATTCTCTTTTTAAAAATATATTTTATTGATTTTTTACAGAGAGGAAGGGAGAGACATAGAAAGTTAGAAACATTGAGGTGAGAGAAACAGTGATCAGCTGCCGCCTGTACACACCCTATTGGGGATATGCCTGCAACCTAAGTACATGCCCTTGACTAGAATCAAACCTGGGAACTTTCAGGCAACAGGCCAACAGTATCCACTGAGTCAAACCAGTCAGGGCCTGAACTTCTTTTCCTGGCTTATCTCCTGATCCTACACAGCTCCCTGGCTTAGAAAGACTTTTATTGTTTTATCTATTTTAGCATCTAAAACATACACATTATTTTCTCCCCTCCCCCTTCATTATGCCCATCAGATAAAATTGCCCTCTAAACTTCCTGCTGTAGGAATAACTTCAATCGCTTCTTTGTGTGGGTACTTCTCAGTCACTGCCTGGACATATGATCCCATGTGTCTTATCTCTCCTGACATTTATGTTCCTATAGCAGTATTAAAATACTCTGCTCAAGATAGAGGAGCTGGCTGAGGCTGCATAGGTAAATAAGACATCTGCAGTCTCCTGTGTACTGTGTCTTCTTGAGGTAGGTAACTTGAGAAAAGTTTCTTGGCTTCCTTTCCTGATCAAGAGCAAGTATATTTTTTGCTGGTTCTATGGTGGCTGTTGTCTGGGCACCTATAGGAGGCAACTAAGAAATGTGACTCTCTTGCAAAGATGTTTCTCTCTCTCTTTCTCTCTCTCTTTCTCTCTTCCCCTTCTCCCCTCTCTCCCCCATCTTCCTCCCTCCCTCCATCCCTATGTCCCCGCACTCATTATTCCTTTTCAACACAGTATTGTAAGTGCAATATATAGCAATTAGATCAGAAGAAGAAATAATAGGCATCCAAATTGGAAAAAGAAGTAAACTGTTATTATTTGCAGATGACATGATATTGCATATTGAAAAGCCTAAAGACTCCATCAAAAACTATTAGACTTAATTTAGCAATGTAGTAGAATACAATATTAAAATCCAGAAATCAATGTTTATTTGTAGACCAGCTAGAGGCCCAGTGCATGAAATTCATGCATGGTATACAGGGGCTCCCTCAGCCCAGCCTGTACACTCTCCAATCTGGGATCCCTCTCACAATCCAGAACCGCTGGCTCCTAACTTCTCACCTGCCTGTCTGCCTGATGCCCCTAAATGCCCCCTCCCGCCAGGTTGGTTGCCCCTAACTGCCCTCCTGCTGGCCTAGGCATTCCTATTGCCTCTCCCTGCTGCCCTGGTCAAATCCAAGTTCCTCCCTCCGCTGGCCTGGTCACCCCTAACTGCCCCCCTTGTTAGCCTGGTTGCCCCTAACCTCCCCCCCCCCTTTCTGCAGGCCTGGTCACTCCCAACTGATCCACCCTGATGGCCTGATTGGCCCAAGCAGCCTACTGTTCAATCGTTTCTGTTACTGTGACAGTGTCCTGGACAATTTGCACAATTCTCTATTATTAGTATATGCTGAGTGGCCAGATTATTATGATCTTTGAACGCATAATAATCTGGCCACCCAGTGTATTTATATCT
>PVJN01054395.1:0-13502 GCA_004026805.1 Lasiurus borealis | reverse complement strand
ACCCAACGGTCACACACACACCCAAATCCCCCTTAATGTACCCAACGGTCACACACACACACCCAAATCTCCCCAATACTTCTAATGTATCCAACAGTCATACACACCCCCAAATCTCTCTTAATGTATCCAACAGTCATACACACCCCCAAATCTCTCTTAATGTATCCAACAGTCATACACACACACCCCAACCCCCCCAATACTTTAATGTACCCACTGGTCATACACACCCCAAAATCCCCCCAAATACTTTTAATGTATCCAACAGTCATACACACACACCCAAATCTCCCCAAATACTTTTAATATATCCAACAGTCATACACACACACACACCCAAATCCCCCCCAAATACTTTTTTAAAAAATACATTTTATTGATTTTTTACAGAGAGGAAGGGAAAGGGATAGAGAGTCAGAAACATCGATGAGAGAGAGACATCGATCAGCCGCCTCCTGCATGTCCCCCACTGGGGATGTGCCCGCAACCCAGGTACATGCCCTTGACTGGAATCGAACCTGGGACCCTTTCATCCACAGCCCGACGCTCCATCCACTAAGGCACACCGGTTTTAGCTCCCCCCAATACTTTTGATGTACCCAACAGTCATGCACACACACCCCCAAATCCCCACACAAATGTTTTTCTTTGTCATGGGTTCCATGTTCTTTGGAAGCTGGTTCAGACCACGTTTATGGCCTTTTCGGCTTCCTCCACGTGAGTAGGGGCTCCCTCTTTGAATAGGAAGAATTGTGTCAGGATTTTGGAGATGCTTGAGGAGGGGGGGTGTAGCTGGAAGAAGGTTGGGGACCCCTGCCCCAGACTAAGGAGATACGTGCAATTCTGTGGGTTGTCTCTGAGGTGCACGGATCCTGCGCCTCCTCCTCCATGTCCCACACGTCCTTCTGTAAGATCTGACAGTTCCTATGTTTAAAAAAGCCACGTGTCTTTGTGTCCAAAAGCTGTCCCCTCTCCGACCTGCCCCGGCGATGGGTGTTTTCATTGACTGACGTCCAGGGGACGTGGTGAGGGGCAGCCAGCCTCGCGTCGTCCCCTCAGGGTCTGTTCCTCGCGCCCACCTGAGGGGGGCGGGCATCAGGGCAGCAGTAAGAAAACCTCCGAGACTCCCCTGAACTTTGAGAATGTCAGCGTGTCCTGGCAAAACGGTCTCTATCAGCATCTCTCTCCATTTCTCTTTCCCGCCACCCACTGAGGAGTAAGTACCGTCACCCAGTGCATCCGAATAGCATGTGCGTTTCCCGGAAATAAACCCGATTTCTAAACTCCAAATCAATGGGCAGTCCAGCCTCACCCAGGCTTCCTCACACAGGGCATGGAGCACAGAGCATGGAGCCAGGGCACGAAGCACAGGACACAGCATGGAGCACTGAGCACAGGGCACAGAGCATGGAATGAGGCACAGAGCACGGAGGACAGGCCATGGAATACGAGGCACGGAGCACGGAGCATGGAACATGGAATGGGCCATGAGCACAGAGCACGGAGCATGGAACACGGAACGGAACACGGAGCACTGAGCACAAGGCACAGAGCATGGAATGAGGCACAGAGCATGGAGGACAGGGCATGGGATACGGGGCATGGAGCACAGAGCATGGAGCATGAAACATGGAACAGGGCACGGAGCACGGAGCACGGAACATGGAACGGGGAACGGAACACAGAGCACTCGGCACGGAACGGGGCTCGGCAACGTTCAGGCAGAAGCAGCCGCTCTGAGGTGCGCACAGACCTGGGAGGCCCGCCTGCGGCTGATGCTGAGAAAAAGGGCCGCACTGTGCAGAGCTGCTGGGAGAGAGGATCCGCCCCCCGTGGGGCAGAGAAACTGGGGGTCAGGTGGGTGTCGTGCCTCCCATTCGCAGTGCTTGTCACTCGCTTCCAAATGGGCGGAAGCAGGAGAGCGTGGTCTGATGACACAGGCCAGGAGGCCCGGCCTCGGAGGAGGACAGGCAGGGCCCGGCCTATGCACGCCCGGCAGGCTGGACCCCCCTGCTCCGGCTCCCGCTCCTGTCCCGCTCCCCTGAATAATGGAGGTGCAGGACCGGGGCTGCACGCAGCTCACTTGCTGCCGCTATCAGCGGGCACAGAGGCGGCAGCTTCCGGCCGGGGCGCGGGGGCGAGGACCGTGCGCTCGCCGTGTGCGGCCACAACGCACTGGTGAGGCAGGAAGTCAGACACACATCGCACCCGGCCCGCCAGACTAAACACACCGCACAGGCGGTGGCGGCGATGTCAGGGGGCTGGCCTGGAGCGCGGCCTCTGACAGTGCCCCGCCCCCTGCCTCCAGCACCCCCTCCAGGTGCCTCCCCCTGCCTCCAGCACCACCCCCCGCCCCCGGGCGCCCGAAGAAACAGCCTCCCCACTGTTGCCCGTCTACCACCCTGCCCCCTGCATCTCCCGCAGACGCTGCTTCCACCGCCATGAGGGTGGCTGGGCGCCCGGCACAGACACCGAATAAAACCTCCCGGTGGCCGAGACCAGTGTGGCTCTGTGGATAGAGCGTCGGCCTGCGGACTGAAAGGTCCCGGGTTCCATTCCGGTCGGGGGCATGTACTTGCTTGCGGGCACATCTCCACTGGGGGGCGTGCAGGAGGCAGCTGATCGATGTCTCTCTCTCATCGATGTTTCTGACTTTCTCTCTCTCTCCCTTCCTCTCTGTGAAAAAAAAAATCAATGAAATATATTTTAAAAGAAAGAAAGAAAGAAAGAAAGAAAGAAAGAAAGAAAGAAAGAAAGAAAGAAAGAAAGAAAGAAAGAAAGCTGTGGTGCATTTACACCGCGGAATACCGTAAGAAAGGATGCTCTCGCACCCTCTGAGATGGACGGCAGGGCGGGGACCTGGAGAGCATCACGCATCCCCTGACCCCGCTCACGGGTGGAATTGAATGGACAACATACACATGCACACAGAAACACACATCCAGACACACACCACACACACACACACACACACTACAGACACACACACACACATAGACATACACATACTACACACTCCACACATGCACATGCACACAGAGAAACACATCCAGACACCCTCCCCCCCCCACACATCCAGACACACACACATACCACACATACACACCACATACACACACAGAGAGACACACAGACACACATACCACACACACACAGACACACACACACAGACATACACACAGACACACATACCACACACTCCACACACACATACACCACACACACACACACCCTACACACACACCCCACACACAGACACCACACACACACCCCACACTCCACACGCACACACACACCGAGACACATATCCAGACACACACCACACACAAATCTCCAGGCCCACACACAGACACACACACACACACACAGACCATACACTACACACACACACACACACCCTACACACACACCCCACACACAGACACCACACACACACCCCACACTCCACACGCACACACACACCGAGACACATATCCAGACACACACCACACACAAATCTCCAGGCCCACACACAGACACACACCACACACAGACACACACACACACAGACCATACACTCCACACACACACACACACACATACACACACACACATAGACATACACACAGACATACACACAGACACACACGCACACGGGGAAGAAGGTAAGAATTTAAGTTCCATCGAGGACAGCTAAGCATTAAAAACATGGAAAGAAAGCACTCCTCTCTGGCCTGGGGCAGAGCGCTCGGGGCTGAGGGACTGCGGGCAGAGAGCCGCCGGCTCCCGGGGGACGCCCTTCACCTCCTTAACGATTCGCCTCGGGCCACGCCGCCGAGAGGCCGCTCTCCCTCCGGGCATCGCTCTCCCTCCGGGCGTCGATCCACCGTTTACCTTCAAACGGCCCGCGGCCACCCGGCTCCCGCTCGGGCCGGACGAGTGCGCGGGCCCAGGGCACTGTCTGCTTTGAAAAGGCAACAGTCCTGGTGCGGCAAACGCCTCGGAAAAGCGCAGGCGCCACGAAAGCGACGCAGACACAGAGAGAGCGGGCGGAGGAGGGAGGGCGCCAGGGCAGCTCCTTGGAGCCGGGGCTGCGAGGGGGCGAGCTTGGCACACGACGCACGACCCCATGTCTCCCGTCACTCACTGTCCGCAGCCGCCTGGCCAGCTGGCAGGGGGTGGGGGGGCTCAGCAAGAGGACACACCTCCAACAGGAAATGGTGGACTTGAGCTTCCTGCAAGTGTGGCCTGCCAGGGCCTGGACTTCCTTTCCCATAAAAACAAAACAAAACAAAACACTATGCCGAGACCCGTGTGGCTCAGTGGATAGAGCGTCGGCCTGCGGACTGGAAGGTCCCAGGTTCGATTCCCGTCGGGAGCATGCACCTTGCTTGCGGGCACATCTCTACTGTGGGGCGTGCAGGAGGCGGCTGATCGATGTCTCTCTCTCATCCATGTTTCTGACTCTCTATCCCTCTCCCTTCCTCTCTGTAAAAAATCAATAAAATATATAAAAACAGAAAAAGAAAAAGAGCCGAGACCGGTTTGGCTCAGTGGATAGAGCGTCGGCCTGCAGACTGAAAGGTCCCAGGTTTGATTCCGGCCAAGGGCACGTACCTTGGTTGGGGGCACATCTCCACTGTGGGGCATGCAGGAGGTGGCTGATCGATGTCTCTCTCTCCTCAATGTTTCTGACTTTCTATCTCTCTCCCTTCTGCTCTGTAAAAAAAATCAATAAAATGTATTTAAAAAAAACACACTAAAAACGTAACGAAGCGTGTGAGGCAGCCATTTGCGAAGCCCGCGTTTCCAGGGGAGAGGAACATGGTCCTGACAGATGAGGGAGCTCAGGCCTCCCAGCCAGAGTGTCTCCCAGGCCTGGTGCGGGAGGGGACGCGGAGGGTCAGCAGCAGACGTGCCCAAGTTGTGAGCTTGACCCTCAGTAGGGGGAGTGCAGGAGGCAGCCCATCAATGATTCTCTCTCATCATCTATGTCTTTCTCTCTCTCTCTCTCCTCTCCTTTCCTCTCTCTGAAATCAATAATTTTTTTAAAAAAGCATGAAAAAGGGAATTAACAGGATCAAATGTCTTACAAGCAAATATAGCCACATTCCAGAACGAAGCTTGAGAATATTTCAGGAATACAAAAAATATCCAGCCCCCCACAAAGTAGAATTCACCACGCCTAGAATCAGAAAGGAAAAAAAAAGAAATTACCAGGCACGCAGAGAGGCCGGAAAATACAGCGAGGAATTAATCAGTCAATCAAAACTGACTCAGAATGGATACAGATCCTAGAACTCGCAGGTAGGAATATTAAGAGAGTTATCACATTTGTATGCCACGGGATGAAAACGCTAAGTGGAGGCATGAAAGACATAAAAAAGGCACAGCTCAAACTTCAAAAGATGAATCTTATTAAGCACGAGATGAGAAAAAAAACTATCGTAGGTGGAATTTGAGACATGTCAGAGAAGACAAGGTTGGTAAATGTAATGATATCGAATTACCACAGACAGAGAGAACATTTTTAAAAACGAACAGAGAATCGCCGATGTGCGAGAAAACTACAAATGGCTTCCTGTGCATGCAGTTGACTCTCCACAGGTAGAGGAGACCGTGGAAGTTTGAAGATGTGACTGCTAAAAGGTTTTCCGGGTTTTATGAAACCCACACACCCAGGAAGCTCAGACAGTCCTCAGCACAACCAATGCCAAGTCAAGTACACCAAGACACATCTGGCCAAAGCTCAGCCCTGGTGCTACGGAGAAAATCATGCAGAGCCACAAATATGGATGGAAGCAGATTTCACATGAGAAATAATATAAGTGAGGCCGGAACCGGTGTGGCTCAGTGGATAGAGCGTCAGCCTGCGGACTGGAGGGTCCCTGGTTCGATTCCAGTCAAGGGCATGTATCTTTTTTTCTTTTAAATATATTTTATTGATTTTTTTTACAGAGAGGAAAGAAGAGAGATAGAAAGTCAGAAACATCTATGAGTGAGAGACATCGATCAGCCGCCTCCTACACGACTGGGGATGTGCCCGCAAGCAAGGTACATACCCTTGACTGGAATGGAACCTGGGACCCTTCAGTCCACAGGCTAATGCTCTATCCACTGAGCCAAACTGGTCTTGGCTAGGGGCATGTATCTTGGTTGTGAGCACATCCCCTGTAGGGAGTGTGCAGGAGGCGGCTGATCGATGTTTCTCTTGGATCGATGTTTCTGGCTCTCTATCCCTCTCCCTTTCTCTCTGTAAGAAACCAACTTCAATCAGCCGCCTCCTGCACATCCCCCACTGGGGATGTGCCCGCAACCAAGATACATGCCCTTGAATGGAATGAACCTGGGACCCTTCAGTCCGCAGACTGATGCTCTATCCACTGAGCCAAACCGGTTTCGCCAAAAAATATTTTTTTTATAAAAAGAAATAATATAAGTGAGAATGTAATATGTATCTCATATTGGAGCAACACCTTTAATGAGCTGAAAGAAAATGCTGTCAACCTAGAATTCGGTACCCAGCAAAACTATCCTCCAGAAGCAAAGGTGAAATAATGACCTTTTCAGAAACACAGAAACTGTAAACATTCCTCACCAGCCCATCCACATTACGAGAAACCTTTTTAAGTCTTTTAGGCAGAAGCAAATGTTGCCGCCCAGAAATAGAAACCTCTAACAATGGAATGAAGAACAAACACCGCAAATAGTAGCCACACGATAAAACATATAAACGTTGCCCTTCACATTCAAATCTCTTTAAATAAAAAATCTCTCTAATTAAACATCGGGTTTTATAATATATTTAACGTCACATGTACAACAGTAATAGATGAAGGTGAAAAAGGAGAAATACAAATACAGTGGTACCTCGAGATACGAGTTTAATTCGTTCCGTGACCTTGAGGCGTGGGAAACTATGAGACGCTCGCGTCGGGGTAAATGGGTGGGTCGTGTGCAGCCAGCCGATCCGCACGATGACTCCTATCTCAAATGTTGCTCGTTTTTCAAAGCAAAAATCTCTGGCTCGACGGCTCGTATCTCAAAAATCTCGTATGTTAGGGCACTCGTATCTCAAGGTACCACTGTACAGTATGATAAGGTTCTTGCAATACACATGCTGTGGTAGAATATCGCTCCAAGGAAGAAGATGCGTGAGATAAACCCAAAAGCAGTAACTTATAAAACAAATGAAATAAGTATTGTATCTCCTAATCCAACAGGGGAGAGAAAATGGAATAAGAAAAAATTCAGTTATTACAAGTGAAGCCAGAAAAAGGGTAAAAAAAAAAAAAATGAACAAAGATGAGATAGGACGGATAAAAAAAAAAACAAAGAGCAAAAACGAGTGTTACAGATTCCCTGGTTCTCAATGTTTTAAACAGGCAAAGAATAACTGAACAGGTTACTCGAGAAAGAAAATACAGCAATAAAAATAAAATACGTTCAACAGCATGCGTTATTAGGCAGCCATAAATGAAAACCAAATGGGGTAACCCCATACATGTAACAAGAGCTAAAATTAGAAGGACGGGGCGTACCGGTGTGGATGAGGATGTACAGCGTCTGAACGCCCCACACCACTGGTACGGGGAAGGCACAGCCATTTCGCAAAAGGGTCTGGCATATAAGAAGCGTCTTCAAAGGTTAAACAAACACTTCCCAGATGACCCAGCTGTTCCAAAGGATTAGCCGCAGATGTGCTGAAATACCCAACAGCAAACAACTGGAAGTAATCCTATTGTTCCTCACCTGGTGAATTAATTGAAAAACCAAACTTTTTGGTGAATCCACCCATATCCGAGTGTATCAGCCTCAAAAACGCATGGCCTACTGCATTTGAAATGATTACAGCGACAGAAAGACGCCGTAGTACAGCCTTAGAATACACTGTATTAATTTTGTTCTCCCAAAATTCTAGAAAATAAAACTCATCTCTAGCGACCGGAAGCCGATCGCTGGCTATGGGGTGGGGGGAAAGGCGGGAGAGGGAAGGGCTGACGGAGGAAGCTTTTGAGGGAGATGCATATATTCATGATCCTGATTGTCGCTCATTATCTTGATCATGCGTGTGTAAGCGTGTTACGACACATCGAATTATACGCTTCGGATAGAGGCGGTTTACTGTAATCAGCTTAATTTAACCCCCAACAAAGCCGCGAGAACGGAAACCGTAGGAAGGGTTTCTATGGGACAGACATCCTCCAAGATGACTCTCGACCTTGCCCGGAGGTCAGAGCCTCCCCTGTGCCTGGCGATCCTGTTACAGGCACAGACACCCTCCTGGTTTCCATTCCGAACTCAACGCGTCCGAGAGCGTGGGCCGGGGGAGATGCCCGGCGCTCTTTCTGACTGCGAACCGTGGGATCGCAGATAAACGCTGAGAGGAGGGTGTCTGGGCGGCGGCGGCGAAAGGGAGTCAGACCAACCTGGGTTTGGGTTTCAGCTCGCTCCCCCTCATTGCTGACGCGACCCGAGATGAATAATTCAGCCCCGCTACGCGGCGAGCGGGCGGGTCTCACGAGGGAAGAAGAGCTGGGAAGAGCTGGACAGGGCGGGCTGCCCCCTCCTGCACCCCAGGCTGGGAAAAACGGGGTTCCCAGGAAGGGCTCTGGCTGGGCCAGGGGGTGTGCCCAGAGCTCCTGGCCTCGGGGGAGGTGAGTGACCTGAGTACTGCCAGCAGGCAGCCAGGATGAGGGGCGGTGGACACTGCTTTCCGAGGGCCACTCCTGAGCCCCTTCCCCACGGTCCTCAGAGCTGCCCATGGGCCCCAGCTGCCCGCCGAGGGACCCCCCTCATTCCATGCCCTGCGCTGGCTTTTCCGGGGGCCACTGATATCCCAGGACCACGTCCCAGTGACCTGCGTCTCAGGCCCAGGAGGATCTGCCTTTGCAGGAACCAGGCGAGGTACAACCGGTGGCGGCCAATTTGACCTCAACGCGGCCGGCCTACCGGATGCCAGACCAGGCGCGGGTGCCACGTTACTTCTGGGGGTGCCCGGGAGGCTGTTTCGGGAAGATGTTAGCCTCTGGGTCAGTGGGCAGGACTCGTCGAGGTGGGCTCATCATCCGACCCACGGAGGCCGGGACAGAGCAGAAGGCGGAGGAGCGGAGCCGGGCTCGCTCTGCTGGACCGGAGCCTCCTTTCTCCCTGGCCTGGCCCTCGGCGCTCCTGGTCCCCAGGCCTGGAGACGCAGAGGGTCCTCCCCCTCCCCCTGGCTCCCCTGTGCTCGGGACGTGGGCCTCAGACTGAACTGCATTTCCGCCTCCCTCCCTGGGCCTCTGCCTCTGTCTCTGGTGGCCACTCCCGCCTCAGAGGCCTCGTCCCGTGTAGACCTGCACCTGCTGCTTCCGTTCTGCCGAGGTCCCGGCCCAACACGCTGCGCCCGCCTGGGTCTGGCCGGGACGGAGGAGGAGGACGTGCAAAGCGCTTTCCTACGTCCCTGGCCGTGCCCACACTGTTTCTGTGGAGCCGCAGAGAACGGGGGTGCTCACTCAGCTCCCGAGGGAGGGGCAGGGCAGCCGTGAGGAAAGAGGCACCTGTGGGTTTATAAGCGTAAAGGGGGAGCAGCACATAGGAGGGGGTTGCTGATCCCCGTGGGACCTGGGAGAGTTTAAACCGGAGACAGACCCCCCTGGGAGGGGAGAGGGGGGAGCTGCTGGCTTTCCCGTCACCACTTCAAAGCGCCAGGGGAGCGGCTCATGCAGCTGCCAGGGCCCCCGAACCCTAACCCTGGGCTGGGGGCTCCTTGCCTCCTGGGGCCTCAGCTGGAGTGTCCCCGCCGGGAGGGGCCCCGGCAACCAAACGCCAGGCCTTTGAGCTTCCAGGACCCACGGCCGTTTGCCCTGTGCCAACCTTTTCCGGGCACAGAATTACCTCCTCGCTCTCCCCCCGTGCCCGGGGCTCGGCCTGTAACCGAATCCTTTAAAAAGGCTCCTCTCCTCTCGTCCTGCGGCCGCCCCTCGGCCTAATGGCGCTCACGCACGGCCTAATCGGATTTCCTGGGCCTTTGCTCGGAGAAATGTGTTTAGGGAGGACGATGGCGAGGAGAGGTGTGGGTGGGTGCCCGCTGCAGAGGCTCAGAGCCACAGCTCGGGCGCCCGGGACCCCAGTGGGCGGGCACAGCGCTGACCGGTGGCCGCTGCCCAGAGCCGCTCGGCTCCCCGGCGCAGACAGAGGGGTGTCCCTGCTCCCTAGGTCAGCACCGACCAGCCCTGTGTGCGGGATCGGAGCACGGGGCCGGGGGCCTGAGGTCAGGCTCTGGCAGCGAGGCTTCCTGCTCATCCCTGACGGTGCCACGTGCCACGTGGCCTTTGCAGAAAACTCCACGCACCCTGACGGCGTGGCGGAGGCCAGGCCGCGTCGCCAAGGCTACCTGTCCCGGGAGAGCTGGGGCTTACGCGCCCCGGGCGGCGGCGTTCCGCGCTGTAACGGTCCAGGAGGCCCCGGTCAAGCCCGATTTATGGGCCGGAACTGGGATTTACATCTCGTGCAATAAATTCCTGGGCGTTCTGGCTGTGGGCCGTTTGTTTCGGAGGCAACCCGGGCCTCGCTGGCTGCGGGGAGGGTGGGCCTGGTTTTCATCACGGCCTCGGGGTGCCTGCGCCCCGGTTCTCAGCCAATTAGGCCGTTCTTTACGGGGAGGCCTTTACGCCCCACGAGCGGCGTGTTCGGCCTCGTTAAACGTTTCGTTTGCTTTTGCTTTGAAGCTTCCGGTTTGTAAAAACCCGGCTCGGGTCTTTTCCTTAAGGAATGCTGAAGAGGGGACACGCCAAGAGGGGATCTCACCCACGTTCTTCTTTGGGCGTCTCTCGAACCCGGGGTGCATCAGGGAGCCCTTTGCTCCTGAGGCCAAGGGGCTGGCGCTGGGCGTGGAGGTGGGGTCAGGGCTCAGGTGTCTTAGGGGTTGCTCGGAGTCTCAGATCAACGTGGAGCGAGTCTTGCGTGTTGTTCTGGGGACGGGAGGGTGGGGGTGCAGAGGGGAAGGGGAAATGTCTGGAGGAGGGTGGAGGAGGAGGAGGAGGAACACACAGACACAGAAGACAGAGCACGGTGAGGGCCGAGGACTCGTTCCCCCGGAGGGGAGAGCTAGCGGCAGGGTCGGTCGGTGGACTCGCCACTGGGAAAAAGAAGGTGATTGTTGGGGAACCCTTTTCCCCAAAACCAAGGGCAGGGAGGGCAGGGAGGCTCTGAGAGATGCAACCTGGCCTGTGTCCCTGAAAGCCCGACCTTCACCAGCCTCTGAGAAGGCTTGGGAGGCACCCACAATCCATTTTCTTGTCTGTAGTAACAAAAGCGTAATATGCTAATTAGACTGTATGTCCTTCCAGATGTCCTTCTGTCCTTCTAGGCGAAGCCGGGGCTGCAAAGAAAGCCCGGGTCCCAGGCGCCAGAGAGAAACCAGTGCCAGCAGCGGGGGAAGGAAGGCCTCCTCTTGCATGAATTTCATGCATCGGGCCTCTAGTTTTTTGTCTTCGGCTCTCCCCAGGCGGCACATCACAGCGGAGACAGCCTAGGGCAGTCCTTCCTCGCTTCCTCCTTCACTGTGCTGAGTGTGAGTGGAACAGGCCAACGCTCGGCATTCTGGGTAGTGTTTGGGGAAAGGCTCTGCTTACACATTACAACTGCTACATGAAGGAGAAGGAGGAGGACGGGGGGAGATAAAAACCGTGGGCCATAAAATGGCAATACATGCATGTCTATCAACCACCGAATCTAAAACTTAAAAGAAACGAGCGAGGAGTCTAATGAATCAAACACACTGATGCCTAAAACAGAGCCAGAGGCGTGGAATGGAGCCACGGACGAACCTCAGAGGGAGGTGGGTGGGTCAGTCAAGGAGCTCACCAGCACATGTGCATTCCCACGGACACAGACCACAGGGTGGCGAAGGCAGGATTAGGGCTGGAGCCCGGTGGAAGCGGACAATGGGGGAAGGGAGAGGGGACATCTGTAACTCTCTCATCAATAGAGATAGTTTTAAAAGAAAGGAAATCCACCAAAACCGGTGTGGCTCAGTGGATAGAGCGTTGGCCTGCGGAATGAAAGGTCCCAGGTTCGATTCCGGTCAAGGGCATGTACCTTGGTGGTGGGCACATCCCCAGTAGGGGGGTTGCAGGAGGCAGCTGATCGATGTTTCTCTCTCAAGGATGTTTCTGACTCTCTATCCCTCTCGCTTCCTCTCTGTGAAAAATCAATTATATATATATATATATATATATATATATATATGTATACATATATATTTGGCGATATTGGGGGACCAGGCGGGAGCCTTCCTCTAGTGCAGCGGTTCTCAACCTGTGGGTTGCAACCCTTTTGGGGGTTGTACGACCCTTTCACAGGGGTCGCCTAAGACCCTCGGAAAATGCAGATATTTACATCACGATGCATCACAGTAGCAACATGTCATGGTTGGGGGTCACCACCCCATGAGGAGCTGTAGGCAAGGGTGGCAGCCTTAGTAAGGTTGAGAACCGCTGCTCTAGTGGAAAGGACTACCCCTTGCTCTAAAATATATATTTTTTAAAAAAGAAAAAGACAGGCCACGCTTTCTGCGAAGACGCGCCGGAGGGCGACGGGTGAGGAGCGTGCTGGGGCAGAAATGACTAACTGTAAATCTGCAGGGGGCACCCGATCCGTGATGACCTAGCGCTGACGAGCAGGCGGGAGCCGGGGAGAGGCCAAGAGCTACTTCACTGAGCTCCCCTGAGGGCACCAGGCCGGGTCCCGGGAACACTGTGGGTGCTGGTGCCCCCCCCCCCGTGTCCGGGGTTGGCTGTGGGGAAGCCACACGTGACCCCTCGGGGTTCTCTGTGACGATGGGGCCCCGTTTCTTGCCCACTCCGTCCTTCCCCCAGTAGCGGGCACCCACGCTGGAAAGCTCTCTGCTTCTTGTCTGCCTCTCACCCTGGATCCTCTCCAAACACGGAGAGCGGGGAGACATCCACCGAGAGGCATGTGACCCGGACGCGTGCTGTCCGCGTGCAGGCTGCATGGGGTGGCGTGTGGGAGGCCTGTCAGGTGCCCCCGTCCCCTGGGGGGTGTCCGAGCCCCTTCCCCCGAGGGACACATCTCCACAGGCAGGTGAGTGTCGCGTTCTGTCCGTCTTTCTCCTCGTGATGCGGTGAGCTGGGTTCTCAGAGACGCTTTGTTCCGTCTCTTTCGAACGGCGCCCGCTGGGGCTTCGCGTTCGGGCACAAAGTGGCTCCCGACGCAGCTCGCGGCCGGCGGCGTACCTGTGCCGCTCGGAACGCGCCCTGGGGAGCGGCGCGGTCTCTGCCGCCTCGTTGCTTAGCTGCTAAGTGTTCCTGCGGGTTTCGCTGCGGGTCAGAGCCGGGAAACAGCAGCGAAGGCAGAGCACGTGGGCTTCGCTGTTCAAAGTGTTACATGTCTGCTTCCCCCCTCCCACTGGCTTCTCCCCCGCCCCAGCACACGCCTCACCCCATCCCTCAGCACACGCCTCACCCCCAGCACATGCCTTACCCCATCCCTCAGCACATGCCTCACCCCCAGCACAT
>PVJN01054394.1:0-13420 GCA_004026805.1 Lasiurus borealis | reverse complement strand
TTTTATGAGTATGCTTCAGTTCCTTCCTTAAATAATAACAATAGTGCTGAATCAGCATTGTTGCAAGCTTTGAGTGAATGTTCCCACTTGAACCCTGGCTCTACTACTAACTAGCTCTATGGTCTTCAGTTAATAATTTTATGTGGAACGCAATTTCCTCAACTTGCAAACAAACAAATGTTTGGAATAATCTCTTTGTGTTTCTCCAGACCTAAAATTATATGATCTGATTCCTTAAGTTGGTGTTTTTTGTTTTTTTTCAGGAGGCACATAGCTCTGGAGCCGTATGACCTGGATTCAAAATACAGCCCTGGTAATTTCTAGCTGGGTTTCCTGAGTTATTTACATAGCTTCTCCCTTTACTTTCCTCATCTGTAAAACAGTTATAAAAATAATAGACATCTCATAGCATTGTTGTGAGGATTAAATGAGTCATTGGCTTTAAAGAGCATAAAAATCATCTGTCCCCATAAAAGTAAACATTGTTATTCTTAATTCTGATATCCAAGGACTTTAAATATGACTATAACTATAGAATGAATATTTTAAATTGTGAGCAAAATTTTATGAGTATATACAAATGAGAGTCTGCAGTCTTCAGTATATTCCCAAAGAGATTCATGGTTTGAAAAATGTTGGATAAAACATAAAGACAATCTTCTGATTCTTCTTCCCATTAACAGTTCATGTTTTATTTTATTTTTTTTAAGAACACAGACATGAATAGCATTAGACCAACTTGTATTATTTTTTCTCAACTGTGGCTTTTTCAATGCTTATTTAAGGAATGTTCTGCTTCTTTTCTTCTCCCTAATGTATCATTCTTTTTGTGGATCTACATAGAGTAACTGGGTTGAAATGAAGTGTAGATAGGCTAAGAAATAGCAGGATTTCTTCATATTTCCTTATATAATCACTCTTTAATCATCTAGGTTTAGGCACTTTATATATATAAAGGTGTTTTTTTAATGCCTAAGTATACAGAGATGCAGTTTTCTTACAACTCATTTTGTTGCAAAGACCTTTGTGAGAGAGCACAGCTTCTTTTATAATATTTCATGATGCTAAGTATTGACATAATGTTGTACAGTAATTGAGACAGCAAGATTTGAGTTAACTGTTTCAGACATTTATGCCTTAATTTGTCATATATGTTTATTGTACACATTTCTTTACTTTAAACAGCCCATGTCAATGAAGGAATCATTTAACTGATCATTCTCACACCAAATAATAAGGCACCATGACTTACAAGGAACAAATCACTCCTCATTGCATATATAGATACATTGAAGTCACACCTTGGAAACTAGTACTTTCAGAGTACAGTGTGAAATGGAGAATAAATTCTCAGCAGAGATCAATAGAAAAAAATTAAGAATGACTAGAAGGAGAGCAGTATTGACTGGTGAAGAAATAATGAAAAGAAAAAAGGTATATGTTAATTTAAACACTAAATTTGGGCAAATATTTAGAGAATGGGAAATAAAATTTCAAAATCAAGAAATATCTTCAAAGCTGCTCAGCTGACATAGCTCAGTGGTTGAGTTTTTTTTTTAATATATTTTATTGATTTTTTACAGAGAGGAAGGGAGAGAGATAGAAAGTCAGAAACATCAATGACAGAGAGACATCGATCAGCCACTTCCTGCACGCCCCACAGTGGAGATAAGCCCGCAAGCAAGGTATATGCCCCCGACCAGAATCGAACCTGGGACCTTTCAGTCCGCAAGCCGACGCTCTATCCACTGAGCCAAACCGGTCTCAGCAGTGGTTGAGTTTTGACGTACAAACCAGGAGGTCATAGCTGGATTCCTGGTCAGTGCATATGCTGGGATTGCAGGCTCTGTCCCCAGTAGGGGACATGCAGGCAGCAGCTGATCAATGATTCTCTTTCAGCATTGATGTTTCTCTCTATCTCGCTCCCTCTCCCTTCCTCTCTGAAGTAAAAAAGAATATGATTAAAAAAGAAAATGAAGCTCTTTTAATTTTCTGCGTAACTTAACATATGAGTCAAAGTTAAAAAAAAGATTCAGATTAACATGATATTTTAGGATAAAGTTTAATAAAAAGAGAAGACTGGGAGAGAGAGAGATGAGCATTATTGACCCTGAAGTTTAATATAATACCAAGGTTAATTAATTTATAAATTAAATTTATATTCATTATCAAAATTTAAAAAAATAAAAGAATAAAAGGCTATTAAAAACTCTGATCAAAGTTTTGATGTTTCCTTTATATTTTTCCTTGAATAACT
Source organism: Lasiurus borealis (assembly GCA_004026805.1). Lineage (NCBI taxonomy): Eukaryota > Metazoa > Chordata > Mammalia > Chiroptera > Vespertilionidae > Lasiurus > Lasiurus borealis. The sequence goes on along the minus strand of PVJN01054394.1, from coordinate 11,163 downwards.
GCAATTCCATTGTACAAATAATTGTACATCCTGCTTGATATTTTTTCTATTTATTAGAGAAATTTATTTTTATTGTAGATTCACACAATTAAACTCACTATTATATTGTTTGAAAGGAGTTCTAGATTATAGGATATTAAAACTGAATATCATTAAACCCTCATTAAACACAGTATTGCATTTATAAATAATAAGTTATAACTTAATTGAAGACACGGGGTTAAATACAGAACTGAGACATTCTCTACCAATTCAATGTTCATTAGAATGTTATTTCTTTTCTCCTTATTTCCTTTGCATCAGCTATGATTACATTTACTTCTCAACTACTTTATTGAGGTATGAAGGTATGGCTGACATACAAAATGCTATGCATATTTAATGAAGACAACTTTGAGTTTAGAGATAAGTACACACCTGTGAAATTATCACCACAATCTCTCATAACCAGGATATCCTGAAATCCTCATTTATAATCATAACTGGAGTTTTTCACTGTTATTAAAACACAATTTAAATAGCTAAATGTATCATGTAATCCCATGAAACATACAGTTCTGCCTTTTTTGGGAAACTCTGAAAAAAGGTTTCTCAAATCTTGATATTAAAATGATGCTGTCATTAATATCTATATGGAAAAAAAAATCTTTATCCAAATTTGGGGTTATTACCTTAGCAAAACTTTGCAAAAATTAGGTTAATGGCTGTAGGTGAATAATCATTTCTATAATTCTTGGTACATATTTTCAAATTACTTCTCAAAAAATACTGTATAAAATCACATTCTTGCCTGGCCTGTGTGGCTCAGTGGTTGAGCATTGACCTATGAACCAGAAGGTCAAGCTTTGATTCCAGGTCAGGGAACATGCCTGTGTTGTGGGCAAGATCCCCCATAGGTCAGGTGCAGGAGGCAGCTGATCAATGACTCTCCCATCATTAATGTTTCTATATTTCTCTCCTCCCTTTCTTTCTGAAATAAATTATATATATATTTAAATCACATTCCTTCCAGTAATGAATGAGATGGTATACAATGCTACATTACAGTCTATGGTGAATATTTTAAATATGAATTTAACTAATCTACTTACATATGCATACACACACACACACACACACACACATATAATGAATTCAGATTAGGTACTTAGAATTGAGTTAGGTTCTTCTTGAATGCTCCCACTGAGATATAAGTATAAGGGGATATTGACAATCATGTTCTACCATGGGAGGAACAGGGGAAGCCAGTCTGCAACCAAAGAGATGCTGCAGAGGAAAGGAGATGTGACAGACTCCTGAAAGCTTCTGATTACCTATTTCCAGTATTTTCTTGAGATACCACTCTAGGTTCTCCTTGCTTTTCTTGAAAAACATTTTAATCCTTTGAATAAATTTATCCTTTAGTATCACTTTCATACTCAATAAGGCTTATGTTGCTTGGAATCAAGTGCCCTAATTAATATAATACTCAAGTACGTAATAAAGTTTGCTTTTGGGATCAGTTCTGTTTCATATGCTTTATCCATCTCACATTCGGATGAGGTGATCTTCCTCTTATAAGGTTCTGAAGCTCTATCTGCAATGCTAAGAAGAAATACTCAGCCTGAAACTACACAGGAAAACAGAACAAAACTGATTCCATTTCTAGCATTTAATTGATATGTTAACTCCCACTAACACATGAGGCTGTTTTGGTTTCTTCTGATATCCTTGTCTGAATAAGGCCATTTAAACCCAAATTGCAATAGTCTCTGGGTTACTATCAGTGGTAATAAGAACTTTCAGTTCGTGCCAATTATAAGAATTCACAAAAACAGCTAGGGGTGACCAATAAATCCAACCAGAACTTTCTGTTTAGTTTCATCAGACCCAGATTTAATGAGAAAAAAATCATTAGCAATGAAAACCTGTAAGCCTTGTTGAATGTCTTGCTTAAATTTAAATAATACTGATTGACACTGTGATGGGAACTGTGGTAAAAAATAAAATGAATATTAAATTCAGTAAAGAATATACAAAAATAAAACATGAGAGAGACTATATACGTAAATGCTAGAGGCTCGGTGCATGAAATTTGTGTATGGGGGAGGGGGTCCCCTCAGCCCAGCTTGTACCCTTCTCAATCTAGGACTCCTTGGGGGATGTCTGACTGCCAGTTCAGGCCTCATCCTGGGGTTTGGGCCTAAACTGGAAGTCGGACATCCCTCTCACAATCTGAGACCACTGGCTCCTAACTGCTCACCTGCTTGCCTGTCTGATGGCCTCAACTGCCCCCTACCCTACTGGCCTGGTCACCCATCACTGCCCCCCACTGGCCTGGTCGCCTCTGGTGTGACGAGGGTAGAATAAAAAAAAATCTATTCCCGGAAGATGGAGAGAATATCTTATACTGAAACAAAGCAGTGGTCTGTTACTAGTGGGAGTTGGAGAGCTATAAGGTCTGCTGAAAGCCAAGAATGGAACAAGAACACTGAGAAACCACTTTAGCGCTCCAAACACCACACTGAGCAAGTGTAGCAGCAGCCATCACTGGAGGAATCTGAAGTCTGTGGTGCTCTGCAGATTGCTATGGCAACAATAAAACCTTAAACCAGCCTAAACTTAACTCCATTGACTTAACCATCCATATTAACAGTGTGGCAGAAAAAGAGCTGTGTCCATTTCCTGGATTTACTGTCTTTTCTTCATTCTCTATTATTCTTTTATACACAAAGTCTAACATTCACACACACAGAGAGAGACATGCAAAAACGCAACCAAAATATATTCACTGTCATGAGATAAAGCCATCAATATATACCAAACCCAGAGTAATCTACACATTGAAACTACCAGATGAGGACTTTAAAATCACTGTGATTGATAAGCAGAAAAACTTGTTGATAGATTCTCTAGATTTTAAAGGAAAAGGTGGACAACTTGCATGCACAGATGGGAAATATCAAGCAGAGTCATGGAAAGTATAAAAGTGAAATAGAAATACTAGAAATAATTCATAGTCAATTAAAACTTTAAATGTGGCAAATGCAAAATTATCTTATTATAAATTAAAATAACATTAAATTAGTAAACTAATAGCACCAGCTTAAAATTACACATAACTTAAAATATATGTTAATCTTGGGAAATTATTTATCAAAGTTCACACATGCATATTCAGTCTTTGATGGAAGGCATGACATCAGACTTCATATGTGATAAGTGCTTTACATTTGTAGTTGCCTTCATGATAGGTATTGTCTCCCCATTGTCAAAACCCATCCTACCATATAAACAGAAAACTGAGACTAACAATCACTAGTTATTGCTTCAAGGTTACAACAATTTGTAACTGTACATTTCTCTGATTCCAAAATCTCTGTTCTTTTTATTGTACCTCTATGCCTCTCCTACTATAAAACTAACATAAATCTATCCACTACTCCAAATGGTCCATTTACTTGGAGAAAGAAAGCCATTCCGATTGTAACCTTCTGCAATATGACTAGAAAATGAAATATGAAGTGGGCTTCCAGATACACTGGAAGACTGTCTAAGAAATGTAAAATCATGAGGCATATTCCTTTCTCTACAGCCTAAACTGACTGGGTCTGCCTCTTTTGTTATATTTTCAATATATAATTTCTGTTCAAACTTCCTTTCCATTTTACTAAATCATTTCAAATTTCACTGATATTCTCAAAATGCAACAAAAGAGAAGTAGATAATTCCAGACGTTCCAATTTGGAGCCTTTTGTCGAGTGGTCTGAATAGATTTCATTAAAATGTGTGAAGCCCCGCTCGTTCTTTTCTCTTATCATTTCTGGATTGGTGAGTGGGTGGGTTAGAATTACCCGGAAGGGCAAACTGAATCTCAACATAAAAATGCAAGTCACCAAAAGCTAAGGAAGTAATCAAAATTAGTGACCACACCAGTAACTATTACTGATTTATCATTTAAGAAACAGAGGAGAAAGTTAATGTAAATGATGGTTAATAGAATCACCTTCCTCTAATTACGGTATTCGAGTTTTCCATGTGTTGTAATTTTTGCTGTTGTTCGTGTTTTTAGTTCTTTCTTCATTCTTCTCCTGATGTACTGGTGTTACTCAGTGATCTAAAGTTTATATTAATGACCAAATTCCACTCAGGACTCAAGTAAACATTCTTAGTACCCAGCATCAATACACAGCACACATTCATGCACAATTTTATGATTATTGTATTAGGCATCTATGAATTTACTATGCACCAAATCCGAGGAAGTCCATCTACAGTGGTCAACAAAAACTGGTGAACTATTGATAATTAGAAATCATAAATATTTTTTATAGATTCTTCTTTAATCTGAAGCTTTTTATTCTCCTCTTCAACTCAGAGCTTTCATTAGAATCATTAAAGCATAAACAGGAGTAATTACAAATGAACAGGGAAAATGTGATCATGACAAAAAGGCTGCTAGAATAGCAAGGGTAACAAATGTGGGGACCTATTAGAATTCTAATATTCCCACTTCAATAAAATAAGGTAAACAAAAAGCCTTATTTAGCTTCAACTGTAAGCATTATCTGGCCTATTTTTGAAAACCTTTAAGTTTCAGTGAGTCATTGCAGGTTTGTGCAATGAAACTATGTAAACATGAACTATGATCACTCCTTTTAGAATGACTATGAAAGGACTCAGCATTTTAAGTATTCTAGTTTCCTTGGTGAAAGAAATAAACCTGTACTTTTCAGGATTATTTGGAAATGACCTGCTTTCTGCCTTTTTTTCCTACTCTTACACACACACACACACACACACACACACACACACACACACACACACACACAAGTGTTATGGGGAAAATAAATTGAAAACAAAGTTTTGATAAATACCAGAAAGTCTTTAATTTTAGCCTACAAAAAAACCAATTAATTATTTAAATGTGTGGATGAAATTAAGAGGAATCAGAGCCTTGTAATTAAGTGGGTTGGAGGGGCAAAAGAAATAGATTGGACTTGATTCCTAAGACTGGTGATAATGGACAGCGGTGTCTCTCTCTGCCAGCTCATTTAAATCTTCTATAAGAGGAGAGTTCCTCGCACACTTTGGAGTGGCTGAGGAGGGAAAACAGGAGTGGAACAGCTTTGGAGGTGTTCCTGCAGAATCTACTTCTAACCATCCATTTAACTTTAGATTTATGACTTAAAAAAAAAAGTTTAGTGGAGCAGGGACAATCTATAAAAGCAAGCCACGGCAGCTCTAGTTAACTGTGAAATGTACAGAGAAGATGTCCATTGACTCTCCTTGGAGAATAATTTGTATGTGAATTTGTGAAATGACTTGCTACCTATTGTCGGTTTATCTGACAATGGAGTACAGAAGATGGGGATAAAAATAAGAGCAATTCCAAGGAAATGTTTTATGCCAAAATGCTAATTCAGAAGATGTCTGAAACTAGAGATGTAAGAGAATACTAAGCATGGATTCTAGGCCATCCTTAAACAATCCAGAGCTGAAGAACTGTGTTCAGAGATAAATTTACTCTGTGTTCAATGTTTCTTGACCTACTTCTCAAAAGGAAAACTCTGCCTGAAAACTAGAAGGAACTCATTTTTCACTTTGGTTTGAAATTCACCTTAAGAAAAACACATGGATGTGTCCAAAAATATGCCTTATTAGGTCTGCATAAAATAGACTCAAGAGGATTTGGGGTGATATATTGTATAAGGTATATAGTACATGAATATGAGAAATGAAACACTAAGGATAGTTAATGAAAGGCAGCTCAGTCCCTAATGGAATAATGGGGGTATATTAAAGAACAGGGGGGGGGTAAGGAAGCAGGGAGCCTCCTACTAGGAGAATGTGAGAAAGGAGATTCAGGTTTGTTGAGGATGTACTATAAGCATGATGCTATATTCTGTATTTAATCTTAACAAATAGAATGTGAATTTGGTATTTTTTCTCTTTTACAGATGGGAAACCTGAACCAAATGGTTTTTTTAACTGCCATGATCACTAAGCACATGCGAAGGGATGATAGAGTTAATTAATGATCTTTACCTCCCTAACAGTTCAATCATCAGAACTACACACACACACACACACACACACACACACACACACACACACACACACACACAGAGTATTTCCTGAGACTATACTATTCATGGTCTTAAATTCCACCCTAGGCAGGTAAGGTAGATACTGGTTCCCCACTGTCTTAGGGTTTGAGTAAAACTAACTGATTTTGAGTAAAACTACTCTTGATAACCTTAACAGAGGTAAATATTTTTGACTGTAATTAAATCACAACTCTGGCTTAAATAACAGGTGTAGGACACTGGTTACCGAAGATTTCACCAGTACTTATTGTCTATTAAGACTAAGATGGGGAAGTTGAGAGTGATGCAGATAAGTGAGAGCTGGAAGCTATGTGGAGAGGGCTCTGAATTCATCTAACATGCCCCCCATACTTTCAAACTCATTTAAAGAGCAGACTGAGCTGATTGATACTGACCCCTCAAAGATTAGAAGGCTGAGGGTACAGAAGGTACCTGAGCTGTTTTAAAATAGTACCCAAGCCAACAGGCTGGACAAGAAGGTATCCCCACAGAGGTCAGAAAATCTTAACAGCTGTATGATGAGGAGCTAACATATATCGGGGCTAGAGAAGATCATGGAAGTTAGGAGGAGCAAATGCAAGTCTTACAAGAGTGTGGCAACCAGGACAGAGATCCCAAGGCCAAGAAGGCAAGTTGGACATTACAGCTAAAGAGGGATACAGATGCTTGCTGAAATCAGCAGATTCTCCCATAAAAGGGTCATCTACCCAAAAGACCACACTAGATATTACATGTTTGCATGTCCCTGACTCAGGACTAGAAGCCTGCTTTTATATCTTTGGAATACTGCCATCCTGGAGAGGAGGCAGAGTCCCAACAAATCTTGAATGGCTGGAAAACCTGAGAAGTCACTGAATTTAATTAAGATTTCCCAAGAAAAACATACTGTGACCCCTTATTCAGATTCGTGACTCCCCAGCAGATGCCTGAAACCACAGATAGTACCAAACCCTATACATACATACCTCTAATAGAATTTAACTTATAAATTAGGCACAGCAAGATATTAGCAACAAAAACTCATAATAAAATAAACATTCGTGACAATAGAGTATAATAAAAGTTATGTGAATATGGCAATATAAAGTAAAATAAGGTTTACTTGAACATAAGCACTGTGATACCACAACAGTCAATCTGATAACAGAGGGCTACTAAGTGACTGACCTGAGGGTGGGAGCATCTACAGTGTGGCTACACTGGCAAAGGGATGATTCATGTCCCCAGCAAGAGGGAGCCAGAGGGTAGGAGATTTAATCACATCACCCAGAGCAGCTTGCAATTTTAAACTTATGAATTGCTTATTTCTGGAATTTTCCATTTAATATTTTCAGAAACCACAGAAAGTGAAAATGATGATAACAGAGGATTTCTATATTAACAAATCTACTACATTAAGATAAATGAATGTACAAGGTAGAGATTTAATTCAGTTATAGAAAAATTAATAAAATAGCATTTTTGGCTCCCTTAAATCTGTGTGATGGTGAAAATTTTAACCACTACAAACATATCATTTAGTGCAAATGCATTGTTCCCAACACTGTGAGGAATGCAAATGTGCCTCCCAAAATAAACCATTATTTTCACTAATATTGCACAAATTGTAATAATTAAGAATAGGTTTTGTATCTTATAATTATGATTGGTACTATTAACATTTAGAAATAATAAAACCAAGGCTTAGAATGTCTCAACCCTACTCATGTATTGGAATGAGGTAAAATTAAGTAGTTGATTTTAGACTCAATAATTTTCTCCTGATTACAAATTTGTACCTTCTCTTCTCTGTTGCCCATACACTTCCTGACACCTAGTTGGTGCTCAATAAATTTTGGATTGGATAAAATAATGAATAAAATGAGTTATTTCTTTGGTGCCCAGCAGAAGGCTGAGCACCTAGTAGGTGCTTTATATCTTCAGATCTCCTACAGCATTCAGCTCAATAGTGGAAAGTGAAAAAGAGGAGGGGATGGTTAATTATATTGGATATCTACACATTTCTAGAAACTAAATTAAATTTTTCATGCACTTTAAAATTTTAATCCTCATGTTTATCCACATTACATATGAAGAAATGGAGAGACAAGACAGCTTTTCAATGTAATGGTAATCTACACTAATAAAAAAGAAACATGCAAATTGACCATCACTTTGCTACACTCACAAGTCACATCCACCATCCAATCAGGAGTGAGTATGGCAAATTAACCCAACTAAGATGGTGTTGGCTGGAGCAAGCAGGAGGCTTGGGTTGCTCCCAGTGATGGAGGAAGCCAAGCTTCCTGCCTGTCCTGGCTGGCCCTGGCTTCCTTTCAAGGCTACAAAGTTTAAATTATAGAAGATAAATAAATCCCAGACACTTGCTTACAGCTGGCCCTGACCTCCACTCAAGGAGGCGCTGAAAAAAAAGGAAAAAAAAAGGAAAATGGAAAAAAGTAGGGGCTGTGAGCTTGGACCACCAGGGGGTGATCAGGCCAGAATGGGACGGCAGTTGTGGGTGATCAGGCTGGTGGGGGGCGGGGCCATTGGGGATAAGCAGATCAGAAGGAGGGTCAGTTGGAGGTGAGCAGGCCATCAATTGGGGTTAGTTGGAGGTGATCAGGACAGTAGAGGGGCAGTTTGGAGTGAGTGGGCCAGCAGAGGGGCATTTGGAGGTGAGTAGGACAGTGGAAAGGGAAAGTAGGGATGAGCAGGCCAGCAGGGGGCACAGTTGGGGGTGATCAGGCTGGTGGGGGGTCTTTGGGGATGAATAGGCCAGCATGCAGAGCAATTAGGGGGAATCAGACAGGCACACAGACAGGTGAGTGGCTGGAGCCAGTAGTCCTGGACTGTGAGAGGGATGTCCATCTGACGGTTTAGGCCTGATACCCTGTAAACTGGCAGTAGGACATTCTTTGAAGGGTCCCATATTGAAGAGGGTGCATGCCAGGCTGAGGGACACCCCACCCAGTGCATGAATTTTGTGCACTGGGCCTCTATTCCTAATATATTAAAAGCCTAATATGCAAATGGACCAAGCAGTGGAGCGACCAGCGGAAAAACCAGTCACTATGATGCACACTGACCTCCAGAGGGCAGATGCTCAATGTAGGAGCTGCCCCCAGTCTGCAGCCCCTAGGCTGGCCAAGGAAGATGCCAGCAGCTCCCTCTCCCCCTCAATTGCCCTGCCAGTCAACCTACAGATTGGCCTTGATCACCAACCAGGCCTCGGAATCTTACCTGTGCATGAATTTCATGCACAAGGCCTCTAGAAGTGTATATAATTAAAGTACTTAGTATGTGCTCTTTATAAATACTTTAAATGAATCAATATATTATTTCTCATAACAACTCTATAAGGTCCATATTTCTATTGACTCCATTGTAGAGATGGGAAACCAAAGTTTAATGAGTGAGATTAAGTAACTGCCCAATGCCATACAACTATTTGGCAATAGATGGGCACAAATTTAAACCCATGCTCCTCCAAGTCTAATATTAAACCAGTAACTTGTACAGACTAGTCACTGATCTTACATTTGATGATGAGAGACTAAATAATAATTACATAATAATACCTACTGTCTGAATGAAACATTATTGATGTGCCTGTTTTTTGTTCTTTTTAATTCTGCACTTTCAAATGTATTTGATTCCATTTTCATGCTTCTGTTTGTGCCACTTTAAACATCGGTGCCACCCTTCTCTTTGACCCAAATACTTAAAACAGGTCACATATTTAAATATGTCAATGCCTCTAGCCCTGCAAATTATGGGTAATAAAATCTGTTTGTACTACTGTGGATTTTTATAAAAGTTTATCAACAACTAGTTTCATATTTTCAGGCTTGACAATATATTACAAATTTAAAAATCACATTCTATTAGTATAGATCATTATTTTTTAAAAAATAGTTTTCTTTAAAGGAAATAAATGTTATGTTTCTTATTACTATTGTATATTAAAAATCAATTACCAGAAAACAATCATTGGTAAAAATTTAAAAATAAGGTACTCAAATATATATCAAAATATAAAGCCAGTACAAATACGAATTTCTTACAAAATACCATCAGAATTACCTCTTCCCCTACACTCCAAAATTCCTCATATTAGTGGAAGGGAATAAAAGCGTAAAGGGAATGAAACCTGCAATTCCTTATGAATTCCATTCAAAAAAAATTGGCACATTTTTCTGAAGCCCTATGGGGATTGGTTTTTGAAAAGAGTTTCTAGTTTATTATTTTCACAATGTACTGTATATTTTACTTTCTTCCAAAAGTGATTTGAGATTACTATTCTGTATCTTTCAAGGTCTACAGAATTTTATAGCATTAGAAATGTTCATGTAAACTTATTAACCTAGCCTGGGCAGTGTTACTCAGTGGTTGAGCAATGACCCATTAACCTAGAGATCATTGGTTCAATTCCCAGTCAGGCCACATGCCTGGGTTGCAGGAGGCAGCCTATTGATATTTCTCTCTCATGGATGTTTCTATGTCTTCATTCTTCTTCCTTCATATCTCTCTAAGTCAATAAAAACATATTTTAAAAAACCTGAAATTTATTAATTTAAATTTGCATATGCATATAGTATATTTGTCACAAAACATTATGGTCTAGAGGAAGAATTCAATTTTATATAGGCATGAATATACCAGTACACACACACACACACACACACACACACACACACACACAGGTTTTATATATATATATATATGTATATGTATATATATATATATATATATATATATACACACACATATATACATATATATATATATGCCTTTATATTTATACTAGAGGCTTGATGCACAGAATTTATGCAAGGCCCTCACAGCTCTGGCTTCATCCAGAAGGCAGTCCGGATGGTCATTCCACTGTATAGCTTTTCCAGTAGTGCTGGCAAAAGTGAAGGGAAACTTCTGTTCCTAGAGCCTTTACATTATAGTAACTGTGACATAATCACATGTTTTACAAGTATACAGTGTAGAGAGTGCCTGGGAAGGCACATGAGCATTTCTTTAATTATTGTCACTGAATCCAGTGGCATTGGAAGAGCCACATCCTGGAAACACATCTTGCCAG
>PVJN01054392.1:0-13420 GCA_004026805.1 Lasiurus borealis | reverse complement strand
CACAAACCTTATTTTGATGTAATTGTTTTGGGTGTCAGCTTCTCATGGTTCTTGCCTTGTTTTCCAATTAGTTTAAGTGTCCTTTATAAAACAGGAGAGGCCCTCTTTTTCAAATGGCTATTTATGGAAATTGATAGCTGTCATTGCTGGTCAAGGCAAAAGTTAAGTGATAGGACTAAAATAGGGATCTGGTTTTCAATTAATAGGTATTTGGAATAATTTTTTCACTGTGTGTTCTTAATTTAATATCATTTGATTTGTAATGCACCTTACCTTAAATGGAAGGATATAGAAAAGCTCAAGAGGTCTGTAGGATGTTTTCAGCTTTTGAATAATAACCCTTGGTTTTTTTCCATGTGTTACTCTGAAGTAGAGTGTAAACAGATAGTTTATCAATCTGATACATACAGCCTGCTCTCTGTTTATGAAAGATCTTGAATCAGAATGACCTATCCATGAGTTGTAAGAACATGGAACTTAACATCCAGTTGGAACTGCTTGTACATAAATGAGTAGTAGTGATTTGGTGGTATGACAATGGTTAATCTATATTTGTGGGTCTTTTCAAGCTTCAGTATTGACCTATGTAAAACAGTAAAATGACTTCTTACTCTGTATCATTAGTAATCCTTTGAAATTTTACTGTTTTACAATTACTTAAACACTGATATCAATCTCTGTAATCATACTAGGCTTGAATATATCTCCACATGAGTTTCTATAGTTGAAGTAATAAAGTTAGCTTTGTGTTTAATATGATTATCTAGAGATTGTTCATATGCAACATATGGCAAGATTGGATTTAGATAGATAGTTTTAGTAGTCTTACTAAACTGTGTTTTTTTCTGCCTGGTGTATTTATTTAATTAACTTGTCAGTCTGGCATGTTTTTGTTTTTTATCCTGCCACTAGATGGCAGGAATAATAAAAGGTAGTTTGAAATGTCAACTTTAGCTTGTGGTCTTAGCTGCTTTGTACTTTCTTTATACTGCTGTTTTCATTTTCCATTAGTGCTGAATTTTGTGACAGCTAATGGAACTTCTGTAGATCTGGCATCTTATGTAGTCTAAGAGTACCTAGTGCCAGGGTAAAGGAGAAAAGAAGGAAGAGAAGAAAATCTTTATGTAATCATTAATGTTCTAGCCCTGTGCTTTTCATCTCTATTTTTATTTTCTCTTTGTGGAATTCTATTTCTTTTATTCTTTAGTGCTCTTATACTAGAGGCCCGATGCACAAAGATTCGTGCAAGAATGGGCCTTCCTTCGCTTGGGCCTGGGCTGTCTTTCTGCCTTTGTTCCTGCGCTGAGCTACCTTTCCGCCTGCTCAGAGGCCCGGTGTGGCTGGGTGGCACAGAACAGCTGTGTCGTCGCCATGGCAACAATGCAAGCATCCTGTGCCCAGCAGCTAGGTGCCTGCTTATGCATATTAACTTGCCATCTTTGTTGGGTTATTTGCATACTCAGTCCTGGTTGGCTGGTGGGCATTATGAAGGTACAGTCAATTTGCATCTTTCTCTTTTATTAGTGTAGATTGCCATCCATAACTGGTAACTGTTGATGACATTAGTTGCCTCCTCATTTATTAGGTGAATTAACCTGGACAATTTTATAAAATCTTACAACACTGTACTTTGCAAACAAACTCAGTTATAATTGACTATATAAACCTTTTCATAAATGCTTTTTTAAAGAGCTCGTTTTTAGCCTTTGAAGAATAGTGGACAGTGGGTAATGTGATGTAGCTTCCACAATTATGTTCCATTACATAAGACTTTGTCTTACTAGTGGACTTGCATCTGTCTCCCATTGCTGGAGTTATGAAGTAAGCAGTCATCCTATATAATAAAAGGCTAATAACAAATAGATCAAACGGCTGAACAACCGGTCACTATGACATGCACTGACTACCGGGGGGAAGGCGCTCTGCAGGAGCTGCCCCCTGGTGGTCAGTGAGCTCCCACAGGGAGAGTGCCACTCAGCCAGAAGCCGGGCTCACAGCTGGCAAGTGAATTGGCGGTGGCAGAAGCCTCTTCTGCCTCTGCAGCAGCACTAAGGATGTCCAACTGCCTCAGGGAGCAGACCTAAGCCATCAGTCAGATGTCCTTGAGGGCTCTCGGACTGCGAGAAGGTGCAGACCGGGCTGAGGGGCCTGCCCTTCCCACCCATGAGTGCACAAATTTTGTGCACTGGGCCTCTAGTGTTGTAGATAGAAATCCATGTAGCAGAGAACTGCTGGCAGCCTTTATGAGGCTCCAATCAACAGCCAGCATCAAGGAAATGGATTCTACTTAATTGAGCTTGAGATGCTTGGCTTTGGTGAGGTATGAGTCATTTGGAATTTTGGTTTTCAGATGTTCTCCCTCAAGAAAGAACCAAATTTTTAAAGAGCTTAACATAGATTTTCTTATTTTAATAAAGCCACTTATCATTAGAGGTCTTTAGGAAGCAATGTGGATGGAATCTGAAATTAGAAAAGTACATCTTTTCCACAAAGCCAATATTGTTTTTTTTTAAAAATTTGTTCTTTTTTTGTTTTCTCATGCTGCAGTTTTTGATACTATATTTTGAAGAAACAGGAAAACCTTTTTCTTTTATATAAAACATGTTAGAGGGGAAAGAAATTAATTGAAATATTTAAGTATTAGAAGTATGTAATGAAGAAGATAAGCTTGCATTGGTTTACTTGGAGTGGAGACTCATATAAGCAGCCCAATGCAAGAAGACTATGCAAGAATGGGTCTTCCTTCCCCTGGCTGCTGTCACTACCTTTGTTCTGGCCAGAGCCGCCTTTCTGCTCTGACCCGGAGCCACCTTTCTGCTTTCCCACGCTGCTCAGAGGTGCTTTCTCTGGGTGGTGCAGGACACCTGTGTCATTGCCGTGGCTGCTCAGTGCCATCTTTGTTGGGTTAATTTGCATACTCACTCCTGATTGGCTGGGGGTATTGAATCACAAAGGTCAGTTCAATTAGCATATTACTCTTTTATTAGGTAGATTACTTGAATAAGTTAAGTTCAAAAGGAGCTACAAATTTCCCACCCCTATGGATTTTGGGCATTTTTTTTTTTTTTTTCAAAGAGAAGAGGAGAATGTCTTCTTAAAACAGAAAAAAATGTCTCATTCAGATTTTTTCATTTATGAAAATAACTTTCTTCCTTGTCAGTAACAATATTGCTTAAAGATGTAAGGAAAATGGGATAGAGTAAAATGTTACTTTTAAAATTAGTAAAACAACCATACTTAAAATTTCTGTGTTATTAGGAAAATTCAATAACGGGAATCAGGAAGAGATGCAGAACTAATTGTTAAACTTTAAATCCATAAGTAATCAGTTCAAATCAAAATACTAATAGATTATGGTGATGATTATTAATGAAGACTATGTCTTGGAAGATGTCATGGGCAATAGGAACAACAGAGTTAAACTGTCCTGCATTCTTTTTTTCTTATCATTTGAACCTAGATTTTCCTTTTTATCAGATAAGTTTTTGAGTCATGTATAACATCTGTCTTATAAAAGTGAACTGGCTCTTTTAAAGATCAAATTCCTTGTTCCTAAAAACAGTTTTAAACTATGAAGGGAAAATTATGAGAAAGAATACTTCTGCATTCTTTCTTTTCTTTTCTTTTTTTTTTTTTTTTTGGTTTATTCTTTTTTATTTAAAAAAAAAACAACTTTATTGTTGCATATTACAGATGTTCTCTGCTCCCCCTGCCTTTTTCTCCCATTGTCCCTACACCTAGATCCTGCCCCACCTAGGCCTTTACCACCTTATTATCTGTGTCCACGGGTAATGCATGTATGCATATCTGTTCTTTGGCTATTTCTTCCTGCCTCAAACCACCTTATCCCCTTCCTTCTAAAATTTGTAAGTTTATTATGTTCACATGCTTCTGGTTCTATTTTATTCTTAAGTTTATTTTGTTCATTAGATTTCTTGTTAATTTATTTTTATTTTTAGATTCAATTGTTACGTATTCATTGCCATTTTATCATTCATATCTTCTTTTTCCCCTTCTTAAAGAAGATCCTTTAAATTTCATTTCATATAATATTTGTTTGGTGGTTGTGAACTCTTTTAGCTTTATCTTGTTTTGTGAGTTTCTTTATTTGACCTTCAATTTCTAAATGATAGCTTTGCTGGGTAGCATAATCTTTGTCCTTGCTTTTCATTACTTTGAATATTTCTTGCCACTTCCTTCTGGCCTGCAAAGTTTCTGTTGAGAAATTAGCTGACAGTCATATAGGTCCTCTCTTGTAGGTAACTGCTTTTCTCTTGTTGCTTTTAGGATTCTCTTTGTCTTTTAACCTTTGCCATTTTAATTATGATGTCTTGGTGTGGGCTTCTTCGGATTCATCTTGTTTGGGACTCTGCACTTCCTGGACTTGTATGTCAAATTTTTTTTTTTTCACCAGGGTAAGGGAAATTTTCTGTCATTTTTTCAAATAGATTTTCAATTTCTTGCTCCCTCTCTTCTCCTTCGAGCACAGTCATTATATGAATATTGATACACTTGAAGTTGTCCAAGATGCTCCTTACGCTATTTTTATTTTATTTTTTTATATTTGTATTGATTTCAGAGAGGGAGAGAGAGAGATAAACATCAATGATGAGGGAGGAGAAACCAAGATGGTGGCATAGGTAAACCTAAACTGCTGCCTCGCACAACAATTTCAAAATTACAATTAAAAGACAAAACAGATATCATCTAGAACCACATGAAGGCTGGCTGAGTGGAAATTCTACAACTAGAAGAAAAGAGAAAAGCTTACGGAGACTCAGAGATGCTGTAGAAGGCAAAGGTGCACGCACAGAGAGGGCTGGCAAATGAGTACACGGCTGGCTTCCTCAATTAGGCTTTCTCAATCGGGAAGGAGACAAAAGCTTCCGAATGCTCTGAACTCCAGTTCAAGGAGATATTCTGGGGATCCAGACTCATTTGGGGAAAAACTGGGCTGTCTTGCAGTGGGCGAAACTTGAGGGCGGCTTTCTCTAAGAGGTGTTTGCAGCAATTAACGCTGGACACTAAGACCCAAGGGCCTCTTAGGGCAGGGCTGACGGGAAGCCATTGCTATCTGCTCTGCCCAGAGACTCCACCCCATCCAAACTGAGCACAGAGGCTTTTGCAAGTCTTGTCTCATAAGGATGTCTTTAGCACAGAAGTTCTCCCAGCATAGACACAGCTGATCCTTATAGCCAGTTGGCCTAGAGGTCAATTTCTCTCAGTGATAGCAACAATAATCAAGGCTTAACTACAACAAGACTGTGCACACAGTCCACAGAGGGGTGCATTGAGAGTGTCCACCTCAGGTAACTGAGGAGGCTGAGCCACTGGGCCCTATAGGGCACCTAGCACACAAAGCCATTCTATAAACTCAGGTAAGCAGCCGAAATGTGGAGACAAAGAAACAGGTCACAAATGAAACAAATGGAGGAAAGCAAACGACTGAATATAGAATTCAAAACCATGGTTATAAGGTTTTTCAAGAATTTTCTAGAAAAGGCCAATAAATTTAGCGATACCCTTGAGGATATGAAAAAGGACTAACTAGAAATTAAGCATACACTGACTAAAATAAAAAATAATATACAAAGATCCAACAGCAGAATAGAAGAACACAAGAATCAAGTCAAAGATTTGAAATACAAAGAAGTAAAAAACACCCAACCAGAAAAGAAAAAAGAATCTAAAAATATGAAGATAGTGAAAGTACGGAGCCTCTGGAACAACTTCAAGAGTACCGACATCTGAATTATAGGGGTGACAGAAGAAAGAGAGCAAGATACTGAAAACTTATTTGAAGAAATAACAGGAAACTCCTACCTTGTGAAAGAAATAGACTTACAAGTCCAGGAAGCTCAGAGAACCCCAAACAAAAGGAATCCAAAGAGGACCACACCAAGACACATAATTAAAATGCCAAGAGCAAAAGACAGAGACTCTTCAAAGCAGCAAGAGAAAAACAGTTACCTATAGGGGAGCACTCATACGATTGTCAGCTGATTTCTCAACAGAAACTATGCAGGCCAGAACGGATGGCAAGAAATATTCAAAGTCGCTGAAACTGGTTTGGCTCAATGGATAGAGCGTCGGCCTGTGGACTGAAAGGTCCCAGGTTTGATTCCGGTCTAGAGCATGTATCCTGGTTGCCAGCACATCCCCAGTAGGGGGGCGTGCAGGAGGCGGCTGATTGATGTCTCTGGCTCATCGATGTTTCTAGTTCTCTATCCTCTCCCTTCCTCTCTATAAAAAATCAATAAAATATATTTTTAAAAAAAGAAATATTCAAAGTGATGAATAGCATGAACCTACAACCAAGATTACTCTACCCAGCAAAGCTATCATTCAGAATTGAAGGTCAAGTTAAGAACTTAACAGATAAGAAAAAGCTAAAGGAGTTCATCAACACCAAGCCAGTATTATATGAAATGCTGAAAGATATTCTTCAAGAAGAAGAAGAAAAAGGTAAAGATAAAAATTATGAACAAATACATACCTATCAACAAGTGAATCTAAAAACCAAGTGAATAAAAAAACCTGATGAACAGAATAAACTGGTGAATATAATACAATTAGGGGCATAGAAAGGGAGTGGACTGACAATTTTCAGGGGGTGGTATTTGGGGGGGGGTGGGAAGAGACTGGACAATAATTGTACGTCTAAAGATGAGGACAGTGGTGGGAGTTAAGGGCAGAGGGTGGGGTGGGAACCTAGTGGAAGGGAGCTATGGGCAGGAAAAAAGAGGAACAGTTGTAATCTGAATAATAAAGATTTATTTTTTAAAAAAGAAACCAGAGATGAGAGAGAATCAGTGATTGGCTGCTTCCTGTACTGGGGACTGAGCCTGCAATCCAGGCAGATGCCCTTGATTAGAATTGAAACTGAGATCCTTCAATCGTCAAGATGAATCTCTGTCCACTAAGCCAAACAGGCTAGGGCAGTGGTCAGCAAACTCATTAGTCAACAGAGTGGCAAACCATGGCTCGCAAGCTACATTTTGCTGACCACTGGGATAGGGCATCTTTATATTTCTGAATTTTTTTTAAATTTCTGTTCTAATCTGGTGTTTTTTTTCTCATATTTCAAATTGCTGATTTGATTCTTGGCGTCTTCTACTTTACTGTTGACTCTCTGTAAATTTTTCATTGCAGTAGTGTATCTTTCATTTCTGATTGGTCCTTTTTATGTCGTGCTTCTCACTAAGTTCTTTGAAGTTCTAAAGGAATTCTTATAACCATTGTTTTGAATTTTGTATATGGTAGTTTTCTTGCTTCCATTTTCTTTCTTTTTTCTGGAGATTTCTTCTGTCCTTTCATTTGTGACATGTTTCTTTGTGCATTTTGGCTGTTTCCCTGTTTTTGTTCTATGTATTAAGTAGACCATCTATGTCTCCTGGAGTTGGTAGAATGGCCTTATGTAGTAGAATGTTCTGTAGGGTTCAGTGGCTCAGCCTCCCCAGTCACCTGAGATGAGGACTCAATGTGTGCTTCTGTGTGCGCTATGTGCATTGTGCTATTGTAGTTGAGACTTGATTGCTGTTGGCACCACTGAGAGGGATTGATCTCCAGCTCATCAGCTGTGCAGGAGACATCCCTATAGAGCAGGACTTGCTTCAGTGGGGTTTTGTGCTCATTGAGTCTGCCCTTTGAGTGTGTTGCTTTTGGAGGTGGTAGGTTTATAATATGGGGTGGTCTGAAGCTGACCACTGGGTGCACTGGCTCTAGGGCCTCCTGGGAGGTGCAAAGTCAGCTGCTACCTGTGTGCTGCCTAGGGCTACCAGGCACAGGCTACAAAGTGATCTGCAGACGACTGCTACTTGTGTTTTGCTTGGAGGTGCCTAAGTGGTCATAGCATTAAGGCTAACAATATGTTCTTTCACTTAATTTATTGTTAGACATTTTTCTGATTTTTTCTGTGTTGTATACTTCCATATTTTTACAGCAATTGGGAATTAACTTGCCACCTTAAAAATTTCTTCTTGAAGATAGAAAAGCCATAGGTTAATTTTAGGATTGTGGCATAATTTTTTTGCCATTAAGATTAAGGGTATTTAATGATAGTTTTCTTTAGTACATAATCATGAGATTTCATTGTTGTTTGAGTATACATTAGATATTTCAGTGTAATATAAGATGAAATAGCAAATCTAAAACCAAATGTATCAAGTGGTTAGGTCTCCAACCAGATCCATAGAAGGAGAAATGCATAGGCAGCCCTAGTTTACAAATGTGTTGGCACTTTTTGTTTTCCTAAAGAAACAATGTAATTTAGTTTTATATTGAATAAGCCTTAGTTTGTAAAGTACCATTAATGTTTTTAATACGGTATTGTACTAATATCTCTACTAGAACCTCAGAAGTATAACCATTTTTCCATAAATGGAATTCCATTATTTAATCTTGTCTTGCTTCTTTCGGAGGTAGTCTCTTTTCCCTAAGTCAAGCATATAAATTATTCTTAGCTTTTGAATAGTTTGTTGGGTGGAAGAAGATACAAACTATGGAATTTACAGAGAAATTTTTTTTAAGGGTAGCTTCCAGAAACAAGTTTTATAGAGAAAAGCCATTTAAAAATGTAGTGCCTTTGACTAGTCGAAGGACACTTCAGGGTCTTGTGAAAATATGTTTCCGACGAAAATTATGTATCTTAGTTTCTTATACAGGTGGATCCCCAAGACATTTTTAATTTATAAAATGGCTATTTTTCTTCCTTTGTAAATTAAAAACACACACACAAAAAAACATTTTACTCTTTCCCTCCCCAGTTTCCTTTTGCACTTTAAACAATTAATTTGCTCTTCGTATTTATATGCCCCTTCCAGAAATGAAAAAGGTCCATATGATAATTATTTTGTCTGTCTTAATAAATTTTTCTCACATAATTGAAACTACCCTGTGGCTTTAGAGGTTGGGTCCAGAGAATTAGGGGGAGGCACTTTTTAAAAAATACATTTTTATTGATTTCAGAGATGAAGAGAGATGGGGGAGAGAGATAGAAACATCAATGAGAATCATTAATTGGCTGCCTCCTGCATGCCCCACACTGGGTTTGAGCCTGCCACCTGGGCATGTACCCTGATTGAGAATCGAACTGGGAACTCCTGGTTCATAGGTCGATGCTCAACCACTGAGCCATGATGGCTGTGTAAGGCACTTACTTTTAAAAAACTATTATGAAAATGTCAAACCAAAAATATAGAAGACTATAATCTACCATCTGTATTTAATAATTATCATCTTTTTGCCAAACTTGTTTCCAAACCATTTTATTTAAGCTAAAATACTGAAAATTGCTCTGACAATATTAATAAAAGAGATATGTAAAATCTGGTAATGTTCTCAAACTATTTTAAGGTAGCTGTTATTTTACTACTTGTATGTTTCTCTTTTATTTTAGTTTTATTTAATACATAATTTCTCAGTACCTAGTTTTATTTGGGGAAAACTAATTTGTATGAGAATTTGTGTGTGTATGAAATTTTCCATAATGAAGTTTGCATATATATTATTTGTCTACACAATTATTTAAATAGTGTGTATATATGTAAACTACATACACACAGTATCATGAAAAATTTCTAGCATACACAGAAGTAGAGCTAATACTAAAATGAGCTTCTGTATATACATCATTTAGCTTAAACAGGTACCAATTTATGGTTCATCTTGTTTTGTCTATAATACTCCCCAGCTATTTAAATGTTTTTAATATGTAAATTGGATATGCTAAAATGAGGACTACTTTTGTGCGCACTGTTGCTTTAGTTTAATGAAGAGAGTAGAAGACAAAGATTTTAAGTCAGTGTTACTATTCATTACTAATGTGCCAAAAAGGAGAATTAAGTAAACATTAATTGAGCCTCATGAATGAAGTGCCAGAAATTATATGATAAACCTCCACTGATGCAAAAATCACTATTACATTGTGAGAAGAATAAAGGTTTTAGCATGATGGAAAGGAAGGATGGAATATTAGGGAATTCAAGTTTTAGATGATTACATGAAGGCCGAATAAAATGAATGGTAATATAGTGGGTTTCCATGTAGATAGAACAATGAGCTGAGAAAAAAACAAGCCAGAATTGCTCAGTAAGAAGCTAAAACTCAAGATGGAGAGATTCATTCATAGTTCAGTTGTTTATTGCAGTGATTTTCAGCCTTTTCAAGTCTCATGGCACACAAACCTAAATACTAAAATTTTGTGGCACAACCCAAAAATACATATATATTAGAGGCCTGGTTTATGAAATTTGTGTGCAATTAGGGGCAGGGGGACACTCATCCCGGTCTGGGCCCTCTTGCAGTCCGGAAGCCCACAGGGGATGTCTGACTGATAGCTTAGGCCTGCTCCCTGGGCCTAAGCTGTGAGTCAGACATCCTCAGCACTGCTGCAGAGGCTGGAGAGGCTCCTGCCCCCACTGCTGCACTTGCCAGCTGTGAGCCCGGCTTCTGACTGGGCGGTGCTTCCCTCTGTGGGAGCACATAGACCACCAGGGGCAGCTCCTGTGTTGAATGTCTGCCCCCGTGGTCAGTGGGAGTCATAGCAACCAGTCATTTTGCCATTCAGTCAATTTGCATATTAGCCTTTTATTATATAGGATATGTATATTAGTATATATTATATATTTGCCAACCTACAAGAAATAGGTACAATTTTTTTTAGATGTCTCATTTTATTTTATTGATTTTCTACAGAGAGGAAGGGAGAGGGTTAGAGAGTTAGAAACATCGACGAGAGAGAGACATCAATCAGCTGCCTCTTGCACACCCCCCACTGGCGATGCGCCCGCAACCAAGGCACATGCCCCTGACTAGAATTGAACCTGGGACCCCTCAGTCCGCAGACTGACGCTCTATCCACTGAGCCAAACTGGTTTCTGCAATTTTGATTCATTTACATTGGATAGCTATTGTTAATGCTGGCTGTTGTCATTTTTTAATTCAAAAATCTAAAGGAAAGAAGTCAGTATTCCTAACTAAGTAGTCAGGTATTGCATGATTAAAAATATTTGTGGCACACCAGAGAAAATTGTTGATTTGTTGTAATGAAAGAGGCTAGTTGTGTGATTAATCCAAATGCCTTTTTTATTTGTTTCAGATTATTTTCCCCTCAGTTGTAAACTTTGGGAGGGGGTGCCTTCTTTATTGAGATGTAACATATATATGTAATAGTATATAACATATGCCAATGTAATAGTTTTAGGTGCACACCAGAATGACTTGATATATGTGTATATTGCAAAATGATTACCACAAGTTAACATCCATCACCACACTTTAGTTAATTATTTTTTTTATGATGAGAACCTAAAGATTTCTTAGCAACTTTCAAACATACAATGCAGTGTTGCTAACTTTAATCACCATGCTATAAATTATACCCCAAGGACTTATCATATAACTGGAAGTTTGTATCTTTTGATTATCTTTACCCATTGTGCACATTGCCTACCCCCACCTTTGGCAACCACCAATCTGTTCTCTGTATGAGTTTGTTTTGTTAGATTCCACATATACAATATTTGTCATTCTCTAACTTATTTCACTTAGCATAATACCTTTACGCTCCATCCTTGTTGTCACAAATGACAGGATTCCCTTTTTTTAATGGTAGAATAATATTCCTATGTCTGTCTGTGTACACACCACATTTTATTCATGTATCAGTGGACACTTAGATTGTTTCCATGTTATGGCTATACTGCAGTGAACATGGGAGAGCATCATGAACACTGGGTTCTCCTTTGTAAAAGCTTCAGGAAATCTGTGGCTGTCATGGGGTCTATTTAGGTCCTCAATGTCAAAACCTGCCTAGGGACCTCAAAGGAAAAAGCCACTTGGGTCTCTGATGGCACCTACTACATGGCTGGTATTGATAGCCTCCTCTCTTTGTTTCTGCCTATATCCAGATGTCTCAGGTAAGCCTATCTCCCTAGCAATCATTTCTGCATGGTTATTCTCCATTTTGTGCTTCATTGTGCTGTTGTAGGCATTCCCAGGGATATTTTCCTTCATGGATAGCTATTTCTTTTTTTTCTTTTTTTTCTTTTTTTTTTGTGGGTGTCTCCTATGCCATCTTGCTGATATGAGTTCTGAAAATACTTGGTTTTCCTTTTAGAACTTATACTATTTAGCCTATCTTTCATTTTGCTTGTCTTGATGATCATTTTTAACACTCAAAAACATATAGTTCTTTTATCTTAGGTCTTTATCTGGTATAATAAAAGCCTAATATGCTAACGTCTGGTTGTCAATTCGTTCGTTCAATTAATCAAAGCGTAATATGCTAAAGGCTGCTCAACCGCTATGACATGCACTGACCACCAGGGGGCAGATGCTTTCGTAGGTTAGCTTGCTGCTGGGGTCCAGCTGATTGGGACTGAGACTGGCTGGACTCGCCCTTAGAGCCCTCCTACAGTCCTTTCCCGCTGGCCAACCTCTTGTTTCCCTCCCCAGCCCTAACAGTGCACCAGTAAGGTCCCTCAACCTGGCCTGTGCCCTCTTGCAATCTGGGACCCCTCGGGGGATATTGGAGAGCCAATTTTGGCCTGATTTCGCAGGCCAGGCTGAGGAACCCCACTGGTGCACGAATTTGTGCACCGGGCCTCTAATTTTATAATAGTAGCAGTAGCCTTCAAGTGTTTGAGACATATTACTTACTCATCATAGTCGTCCTTTTACAGATGAAGAAACTAGAACATAGAGACATAAGTCATTTTGCCAAACCAAGGTTAAGATGTAGAACTAATATTCAAACCCAGGCAGTATGATTCTAACATCTGTACTCTTTAATCTCTAGGTTATACTGCTTTTCAGGCCATTGTGGCTTCTTAGCCCTCTGCTGATATTGTTATTTCTGTTTCCTACTAGTAGTCCATCGCTTGATACTGCACGCAGTAGGCTGCTTGCTGCTTCCCCACAGCATGCCGGTGGGAGCCAGGAGAGACCCATGCTGATTCCGCAGGAGGAGGGAGGGACCTGCACTGCTTCCACAGAGGGCAGGCCACCGTCTCCTCTCCGGGCCTGTGCTCAGCTGCGGGCTGGGCCCCCTGTCCCTGTCTATGTTGGCTCTGGCTTCAGGGGGTCGGCCCGAGCCAGGTGCAGCGACAAAACAAGCATTCCCACCAAGCCATTCCTGCTGCCCGCTCTCAGTGGCCATCCCCCCCACTTCTCCTACCCTCACCCCTGATGGGCTGAGAGGACTGGACACGTCCATCTTGTGGCTATAGGTGCTGCTATCTTTGTGACGGGATGGAGGTTAATTTGCATATTACCCTTTTATGAGCTAGGATGGTATTTTTATTACCCTTATATTAGATAAGATGGTATTAGTTTTCTTCCAATAGTTGATTTTGATACTTAGCTTTTATGTTGCTCATTTTTCTCAAATGTTTGATTTTTAAGAGTCTCTTTTTTTTTT